>DF240418.1:0-30117 GCA_000507305.1 Breviolum minutum Mf 1.05b.01
AAGATATGCTATTCTGTATACAGACAAAGTGTAGATGTAAGCTCTAGGCAGCAGTATGTACTGAACCTTTAAATGTTCAAGTGATAACTGGCACGCATCAAGGTCAACTTACTGCCTTTCTTGTTTCAATGACGGTGGTTGCATTGGTAGTGGTGGCAACGGTGATGGTGATGGTGTTGACGATGATGGTGTTGATGGCCATGGAGAATGTGTGATAAGCTAGTTAACGTGATATGCAAATATTATCCAAACTGATGCGTGGATAGGGGAATATATAGATATATGATTACGTGTATCATTTACATAAGGTATGTTATGACCAATGGTTGGGTCTTTATTTGCGGGTTTTTGTTTCCTGGGTTGGTCTTGAAAGCTATGTCCATAATCATGAAAGCTGAGCAAGAATTCTTGGAAGCTGTTAGTTTCATGGCTATCATACCCACATATAGCAACGCATTGTCGTTTTCGATTCCAGTGGCAGTAATCGATGGAAAGATGACATATGAAAGGACATTGGTACAAGGGTCGGGCGTGTAGCATCTACGTAGCAGTCAATAATTTTTTCCTACGCCCAAATGACAAATGCATTTCTTGGGGTACCTTGTTCTAAGGTCAACAATGGCCCTCCAGGAAAGGCATCGATGGATGGCGGCCAACGTGGCCGCAGCTTTTGGCATGTCTGACAGGCGGAAATCATTAGAACATATTGTATGTTTCTACGTGTATACAATATATACGCATTATAATGATGTATGTAGAATATGTATGTAGCTGTATGTAAATATACCTTTATACACACAGACAAGCTGTTGTCTTGTGTTCGAAGTTTTTGCAGCATGTTTTTGCAGTGGTGATTTGAAAGAGTTTTCTACTCATAACTAGTTACTCAAAAAAGCAATAGATAACAGATGAATGAAGCTCATGAACTCAGCAAGCGGTGAAATGGGAAAGGTATCAAAAAGCATGGAGTTGTGGGCAGGTATTGAAAGGAAAAGCAAGGCAAATTGTAGGTTCTTCATAGACTTCAAACACTTTCGATCGAGTAGCCGGTAGCCTTTTTTTATGCTGATTTGCTGCCCTCCTGTCGACAAGCAGAAGTAGCTGCAGGGTTCATGTCGTCGAGCAAGTCTTGGGCGAGTACAATAACTTGAAGAAGTTGAACGATTTCCTTGAAGGCTCAAGTCTTGTTGTGTGATTGCTCACAAGCCAGTTCAGATGGTGAGGGTTCAAATCGGATAGATCAAGAATGAGGACTGCTAGCAAGACCTTCACTTTGATGTTGTTGAATTTCCCATGACAGGCCTACTGAAGGGGTTTGGCTCTTTGATAGAACACCATGCAAATCAGCAGTCTCTTTTGTACAATAGAATGTTTGTACTCTCTTACTATTTAGGTTGGATGTGAGGATGCCAGAGAATGGCACAGGGTTCCTAAAATGGCAGCGCTACTGAATCCGAAATTGATGTGGCGATCACTAGATCCTACATCTGGTCCTGATTACATAGTAACACTTTGTGGACAGTTCCAAAGCTTGCCCGGGTTGACGTGTTTGCTGCCAGGCAAGAGCAAACACAAGCATGTCTTCGTCTACTACCAACGCCCTGATGTGATCAACGATGCCAACGAGCTGGTTGATGCTAAAGGCTGCATGTTTGGGTGAAATTGTAGAAAAGTTGGGGCTACTTATATCAATTTGTAGAGATATGGTTGTGATTTGAGAGTTGAGATCCACGTTCTTTTTTCTTCGCTTGCAAGTCACATCTTGCATTTAGTGAGCAGGTGACGCCAAGCTCATGATCACCACTGGAGAGCATGAGGATGTACGAATTAAGAATCGAGCAGTTCCTTGGTTGTTGAGTCTTTCAGTTTTTCCGTCTTTGAGCGTTTGGCCAAAGTGAAGGAGTTGTTTTGAGGAATCAGCTCACTTGAAACATTTCAGTTTAGCTCTACTTTGTGCACGAAGTCACTAGACTTTTAGGGCTAGGAGAGCACTGAATTGCGTTAGCACACATTTGTCAATTGGTTGCAGGTGTACTTCCTCCGAAATGTGGCTGATTCTAAGCCCGTGAAGGCGTGAAACTTGGGAAATGCTGACTTTGGGCGTTCGCATGGCATACATTTTGTGGAGTGTGATAGATTGAAGAACTGACATTTATAGGGCTTGTGCTGTGTTCAAGGCGGACGTAGCTTCGGATGGTGACCTTCTCTTTGGGGAGATGGCGGCATCTCCACTTGAAAGCCAGCTACTCAGTGATTATTGGGAAGGCATGTCGACCAAGTTTTTTTCTGCTGGAAAATCTTGGTAGCTTAGTTCCGCAATCGTTGAAAGCAGCACTGCAAGACTTGAATGCCGCATCTGCAGGTCTCAACACAGGCAAGCTCCATCGCTGCTTTCTTGGTTTATGTTTCAGCAAAGTGGGCTTTTGTAGATTTTCGACATTGTATGCCACAAATTTGCAGCAAGTCCAAGTGGACCAACTGTGCTGTCAACAGCCCTTTTGAAAGCAGACAAGATGTATCCAGACCATTTAGATGATGATGATGATGATGATGATGATGATGATGATGATGATGATGATGATGATGATGATGATGATGATGATGATGATGATGATGATGATGATGATGATGATCGATGATGAATGATNATGATGATGATGATGATGATGATGATGATGATGATGATGATGATGATGATGATGATGATGATGATGATGATGATGATGATCATGATGATGATCATGATGATGATGATGATGATGATGATGAGGATGAGGATGAGGATGAGTGATGATGGTGGTGATGGTGATTGTGATGATGGTGAAGATGATTGTTATTATTGTTCTTATTATCATTTCTATTATGATTGAAATCATCATTACTATTTTCACCATGCTGATGAGGATGATGTTGCTCCATCTTTGCAGACCCCTTGACTCGTTTTGCCAGGCCTTTTGGACGTCTTCAAGCCCTTAGTGAACCAAGTAGCTACGGACTGGGCATCCTGTGAATCGGAACAAGCCAATGAGTTGCGTCCTTGGTGACATGAAGACTACATCAAGCAACGTCAAATGAGTTGGAGCCTCTACAATCGACCCATTTTTACCCCACTCGAAATTGGAAGGAGGGCTAAAGTAAAGTTGCAAGAGTGAATCAACAGCAACATGCATTGATGTGACACCTGGCGACATTCTGTTTTGTCATAGGCTCACTTCTGAAACAAGAATATATCTTTGTGTTTCATGAAAAAACTCAGCAGCTGTCCGAAAGTGGACTCTCTTGCGAGGTTTAAGACCACTTTCGAAAAGTTCACCATCGAACTCTCTCAGGCAGGATATGCAAACTTCCACTTTCAGCTGATCAAAAAAAGGCAACATCTTCCAGACGATCAAAATCATTGAATCATGCTGTTTTTTGGAAGCTTGACCGCCACAGGGCATCCAGTCGCTCTCTGGTGGTATCGACTTGCCTAGCCCGGAGCCCACGGAGGTGGACCTTCGAAATCAGACCTTGAATGATGTCGCGAAGGCAGTTGGGTGGATTGGTTGAAAGGTAGTTGGTTGGGTTGCAAAGGGTTGGCTTGGCTTGGTGTTGTTGAAGGGTCCATGTCTGATTGTTTGATGCACTGTTTTCTCTCTTTTGGAGTGTCATGTTTGGGTTTTTGTAAGCCAGAATTTTGCAGAGGCAGTTTTTTTGGAAAGACACTGTGCAACCGTGCCAGGACCACCCGGAGCTAGTAACGAAGTACGAACAGCTCCTTGAGGCCTTTTAGTCTGCATTTGCTGAAGTGAAGTGGGTCAAAGCTATTTGGGGACCCTTTCGGCAGGCCATCATTCGTGCAACCAAGGTTTAATGATTCTTTGGTGTGTTTGAATACTGGAAATTCTGCAGAGCGTCTATATTGACACTGTTCCGATTGTCTTAGAATAGAACCCTGATGCTGGGACTGAAAATGGTCTTCTGCCTCACCGTGTGACTCCTAGGTTTGGTGTCGTCAAATTGAGCAATACCTGGAGACTACTTTGGAGGGGCAACAGAAGGACCCCAGTCTATGGTAGTGCAGTATTTTGCTTTGCTCTTCATGTGTAGCTTTGTATTCACTCATATATAGAAGCTATAGAAAGCAATCAAGAAATATGCGGAGGAAGATGGCAAACCAGCTTCTTTGGGCGATGGTTCTCATTTCTGCAGGTTTATGTGATTCCCACACCTTTAAGCCGGCCGCCAACGAATCAGTAGTTTCATGTTTCCGTGTTTCCTGGTAAGTGTCCCCAATACATGAGGTGGAAGTTGGAATTTCTAGTGACTTTCAAAGGCCATGGTCTATCTGAGGCCAGTATGCATCCAAATTCTTTGTTGGGGAGTTGGGGATGCCAAACCTTGCGTAGAGCTCCGCTCATACAGCTGCATCATAAAATGATCCAAGATCCAACGTTGGGTATTGGGGATGATTGTTGAGTGATAAGGGGTTCAGTCGCTGGCTCAAGCAGCCTTCTACGAAACCCTTGAGAGTTGGTTGGCTCATGAGTTCGTCTGACTTGGTCTTTCAGGGTCTTGTCATGGACCATTGGTTGCAGATGTTTTTCGACATACACCAAACAATCCATCTGTCGAACAAGCGTGCCTTGTTGTTGGCTGGTGGTGTGTCAAGGGCCTGTGGAGGAGCTATAGTCTGACAGCCGATCCGGACGGATGCTAGAGGTGCTGTGAGGCAAATGAGCCATTTCCTGGCAGAAGGGAAACCTCTTGTGGGATAAGAGTCAGAGCCATTGAGGTTTGTTCCAGCTGATGAGACTCGTACCCTCTCGGCTCGTAGACATTGGGCAGACCGGGTGGCCTTTGCGTTTGGCTTGGATGACCCAAAGGGACGAGGTCCTCGTAGCCCTCTCCATTTCACAGGTCATCCTGCTGCTTCTGTTTCTGGGCCAGTGGCTACTGCAGTTTCAGGGGAGGTAAAGGTATCAGTGGAGTCTGTTGGGGTGCGGAGGTCGTTTGGCGTCTGTGCGGTCACAAAGTGAAGAGAGTGAAAAGGGGTTCAACCGTCATCTCACAGGACTCTGCTGGTGACCAAGGGCCTCGCACAGAGCTGGACTTCTGGCGAAGCAGGCACTTTTTCTGGGCGAAGGGCGCCAAGTCTGGAGTGCTATATTAGCTTGGGATCATAAAAAACGGTCTGTGGTAAATTGGATTGCAGACATAGGTGACATACAATATATGTAGACACATCTTGTAAGGGTCGCTTATGTCGATAGCAGAGATCAAATGCCAAAGGAATTGTTTTTTCGTCTAGATCAAACATAGTTGTATCCAGTTTTCAGTGTGATTTTCATCCGTTGAGTTTCACAGTTTCAACCTGAAAGTTGATCACTGTTGCCCTGTAGGCTACAGAAGATCACCTCTATCACGGAGCAACTCAGGATTGCGTGGGCTTGGGGTTGAGAAACCGTTTGCTGTATGAGAATCTATGCCTTCATAAAAATCAATTCCCGCCACCATTTTTATCAAAATGGTGGTTCCTTTTTGGAAGATAAACCCTTACCTCTAAAAAATCGTGAACCACCAACCTATTAAGAAATGGTTCCAGGGAGTCCTTGTTAAGGATTGTTCAGTCACTTTGTTGTTTGTGGAAATAGGACACTAAAAGTCAAACTAATCTTTAACAATCTTTCCATTCTAAGATGCATTCCGAACAGGACCAAAGAGCGGAAAATGGTCTTCGGATTGCTGCGTACCATCACAAACGTGAGTCAGGAGGTGTGGGACCGGTAGCCGTGAAAGACCTGCAACAATAGCTTTTGTTCGGACATAGTGTGGAGACCGTGCTTCTGCAGAGTTTGAAGTGATGCAGTCTAAAGCTGCAATGTGTCTGATGAATTGGCATAAGCAACACTTGTATTTGCAAGTTCTGGTAATACTTAGATGCTATGCTGAGCTGGTTGTGCAAAGTGTTGCGACTCTGGAAATGAACACCAGACAGCATGCCAACGACCAATGTCCATGAAGCTCTAGCTTTTGATCATTCAAGACTTCCCATGTGCATGCAACCATGAGAAGCCTGTCTAGAAGTAGCAACCAGAACGGCGCTGGTACATTGCAGTCTAGACAACTATTTGCAAAGAGACGGGCGAATGAATTGTTGACAAGCGTTTTGTGAGAGTTTGCCGACGATGCATCCCAATTCTTTTCTTCCAGGTAGCTCCGAAGAACCGCCAGTCTGCACTTTGGCGGCATGTTGAACTTTCGCCGGTTTTGTGTGAGAAGAGTTAAATCCAAGTCTCACGCATGCCTTGTTGTGACACAGAAACTATATGAACTTTAAGAAATCACAGGATTGGACACGGTCCCTCTCTTCTCTTGTGGAAACGGATGGTTGTGCCCTTGAATCGAGGTGACAAAAGTCAATCTCGGCTATATCATCTTTTTGTCTCTTTAGTCTAGATTAGATCTATGGTTGTGTTTGGATATTATATATGTGCTGCGTGCGAATGATGAAGACATTTTCGCAGCTAAAATTGACTAAGTTCCATATTAGAAGCTTACACTATTACTCTTTGTACTAATGTGGTGACATTTTAGAACAAGAACTTGAACAAGACAGTTTCATCCCTATCACAGGTTTTCAACACGCTCCGGAGATGGAAGCAGATCGAGATTGCCATCACCGAAGCATTTAACGAGGCAAAAGACAATGTCACTTGGTTTTGTGCAACATGTTCCCAAAAGAAAGGCACCACAAAATCATGGACATTTGTACCATTCTCAATTGTGTGAAGAAAGTCATTCCATTTTTGCGTGTGCCTGTGTAAGTTTAGGCAACTGTTGAATGACATGCGACGCACCACTTTCTTCTGGAAGCCATGCTGAATTGTCAACACAATTGAGCAATGAAAAAACCTGGTTGTTTCGGGCACATAGGTGATTATACTACCCAGTTATATGGGAATTACTGTATAATAAATCATGATAAGGATCCCTATGAATCAACCAGTATAATGGAAAATAAGAGGGTTTTTTCAACGGGGAGAAACATGTGCATGACTCTGAGCGAGCGGAGAAAGCACGACTCGCCTCTTTGCCAAGGTTAAATATTTGACCACTTTGGAGAAATTCATTGAACCACTGTACACCGGCACTCCAAGCACCATTATCGATACTTGGAAAGAGCTGTCCAGGGGAAAAGCAATGAGTTCACCTTTTTGGTTCACATGGAAATGCTCTCCTTGCTGGTCATTCAGTAGGAATAAAACCCCATTCATGGAAGAGTGTGAAGCCTGGACTGGTTCGGAGAGTGTCTTGTTTGTGAACTGTGACTTTCAACTAAAGTTAATATTTCTCCATCCATTGGAGCAGATTTTGCCCTGGTAGATGCGTACAGTGTTAATTTGAAAGATATGATTTGCGCAGCACCTTGAGGTGTTGTTTTCATCGCACGTGATTATATACCCTTGGCACGAAGTTAGAGTAATTTAATATTCCATTAGAAACACCTTTGGTTCCAGCAAGAAACGACCTTTTTTGACCTTCCAATGGTGGACACTACCCTTCTGTTGCCATCCCTTTCTGCAAGGACACCCTACCTGCATTGATGTGACTTGGCATTCTCGAAGTCCTCCGTGATTGGACATGTTTTCGTGAAATGCTACAGCTTGGGCATGCGGGACTAGAGCCAGTGCTTCCAACAAAGCGAAATCCAAGTCCATGTTTCTCTGCTGCTGTGCAGGAATGCGGTGAAAATGATTCACACAATCGCCCGCTACTACAATACCACAGATTCTTGGATGCTTTTGTGGATGCCTTTTGACACTGCAAAAAGCTAGTCTAGGTGTGTCTGGTTTTTGTGGGGATCCAGTCAGTTTTCTTGCCTCCTTGGAATAGTTGTTCTGATGATAAAGAAGGGAATTTCGGGAATTTCCCTATTGCCTGTCACATTCCAGTGATTCCAGTGTGCAGTTTGATCCAGGAACGCATGACCAACCTTTTCGCAAAGATTACCAACCAGATGATTACCAACTGCAAGGACGTCCGAAAAAAAAACAAAAAACCCTCATGAACCCACTGATCGATTGTGACTTTTGTGCCTTACCTTATGCAGGATGTCGGATTTATTGGATTTCATTTGGGGCCGGCCTTTCCGGTAAAGCTTTGCTTGTACAGGAGTGTGTTCTTGAAGGTGAGGAGTCTGAATTTTTGTGGCAGAAAGATCCACTGGTGCTGGTACAGATGCTGGGCTCCAAACATGGATAAGACTCATAAGATGATAAGGACACGAGATGTAGTGGTTACAGGTGATTGTAGTGATATTGATTGATAATGGAGTGTTTCTTGATGGACATCATTTGTTGCCTATCTTTGTTTGTATTTTTTTGCATTTCAGGCAGCTTGATGTCTTAGTTGGCCTCCAGAACCCATTCTATTTGCATAAAGAAATCCAAAAACCACTTGGTTGTGATAGGCATGGCACTGCCAATCCGTCCTTCGCTAAGGAATCTCTTGTCCTGCATCAAGCTCAACAATGAGTACCAGGAGTACTACCGCCAGACAAAGGAGACGCTCTTGACTCTGCCCAAGGGTAGCTGGACTTAAAGATAAGAAACTGACACTGAAATGAAAGGTAATGATGTCTTCAACTGACAAGTTTCTAGGGGTTGATCAAGAGACTGTTTCCTCCAAAGTTGTATGTTGTCATCATACTGTTTTTTATCTGGTTTTTGAGCAGGTGGATCTTTTGGGACGAACAGTCCTCAATGAATCAATCTTCACTCATCAATGATCATGTCCAAAGGGTGCCTGTGTCCAAAGCACCTCTTGGTCCTGTTCGTTGAAAAGCCGCGGTTGAGGCAAACAATTCGACTTCAGCGAGACGCTGATTTTCGGTCGTTTTGACCTTTTCTGCCGACGAGTCCACAAGCTTATCGATATGTTCAAGACAGTGCATCAGTTTACGCATCTTGGAGATGATAATCAGATAATCATTGAGGTGGATGATTTTGTTGTTCGTGATGGATCCATGAAAAAGTGACAGGCATGAAACCTTTTTGTCTGTTTTACCGGTTTTCCCAAACTCATTGGAAGAATCTGTCCTCACCAAGAAGAAACAACGGATTGCATCAATGCTTGTGCCAAGAATAATACAGTACAGTGATGCTAAAGTTTTTTTGTTTCGGTAGTCCCCTACGAAAACCTCAGTAGGGTAGATCCTTCCAACTACAACCGGTTTCAAGTGCCTGTCATCTTGTCTTAGGTCACTGTCGCAGCATCGCTTTGATGGGATGGAGCCATTGGTCCTGTCCTTTAAGAAGACTTTGGAGGCTCAACAGCTTCGTGGATTGAGTGTTGAAATCGGGTTCAATAGATTTTGGAGGTTTCGGAGTCAGTGATTGCAGTTGGTAAATGCAGGAGTTCCAGTTTAAGCGACACGATCTCTTGGACTCTTGGCTTTTTGTGGATCTAAATGTGGTGAAGCTTGTACTAAAATCATGGCAGAAAAGCAAATTTCCAAAAGTTCTCTTCAGACATCATCCTCCCTATCTCAGCTAATAACATAGATTATTAATTAGAAAAAGGTTTGCATTGAGAGAATAAAAGGAAATGAGATGAGATGAAAATGGACAGAGAAACCTTGTGAATCCTTGAAGAGTCAGTTGAAATGACTGAAGCTTCAAGTTGAGTTTTCTTCCAGGTCCTTGGAGTCATCCACCCAAAAACAGCAGCCACAAAGCTTCGATGTTGTTTTTTCCGAAACCAGGGGGAACTCTTTTAACAACAGCAACCAGTGGAGGGGACTTTTGCTTTTGTTTGTTTGAAATTTTTGCAGCAAAGAATTTCACTCAAGAGGCCCTGGTTATTTTTGTTGTGTATCTTTCAACACAAAGGATTTCCACAACAACCGCTTCGATCGCGACTATGTGGAGTTCAACGTCCGCATTTCTGAAGCTCAGATTTCAATGGGCTGCCAGGGCCTGCGGCCAAGGGTGGGGAGGATTCCGGGGGTACCGGGCACATGAAAGAATTCGCCAGAGTCATAGAGCTTTTTTCTGAACCATGGCTTTGAACCAAATTTTAGAAACTATTGAAAAAATGCTGGGAGCTGAGCTGAAGCTCCTTTGCATCTCAGGATTTGGAGAGCAATCTGCGGCAGTTTATCAATCAATCTTTCGAGGCTGGAGAATTGTTTTATCAATCCATGTCTTCAGCAAAATCAATGGAGAATTGATTGAACATGTAGCTCAATAATCATAGGTTGTGCAAGCAACCTATGGCACTCAAAACATACTGAAGACAATTGGCACTGATTTTCTCTGCCCAAATCTGACATTTGTTTCTGTGGAACGGAGATTGTTCGCTAAAAATGCACATTTTTCTTGGATCGGATGATCATGAGTGGGAAGTTCAAACAGTGTGAGCTTGAAGATTTTCCAAACTCAAGCCATGGGCACAACTTAAAAAAGATCAGCTTTTCAGAAAGAACAGCAACGCCAGGCCATCACCTCCATCGAGTCCTCATTGAACTTATTGACCAAGTTCCAAGCCATTCTGCTGCGAGAGGGTTACCTGGCACCAATGGGGTGTTCCGCCAGGTGTTTGTTTAGGGTGTTGAAAAAGGCAAGGAAAGAGGGAACTCGGGAACTGGGTCCGAGTTGGAAGCCACCCAGGCTTGCGGCAAGACCTGGAGACCAAGTTTGCTGTGATCTTTCACAACTACGGCTTAGAGCTCACACAAGTGCAAGATCAGTATGAGAAGTACAAGACAGGCACGAAGACTCAGAATTTGTGGCGTACCAAAAATCTTCAGAGAAATGCAGGATGTGGACATGTTCCAGACAAAATGCATCAAAGAAAAGTGTTAGCAAGTCAGGAAAAGTTCCGATGTCAGGCCCACCGCTGGTGCGAAACCTTCCTCCAGTTGCTGGACACATCACTTGGTCTCGACACCTCTACAGGCCCAAGTGAGTCATGAAAACTGGGAAGCATGGTAGTTTACCACACGGAGGTATATAGACCGGAACAATTCCTGGGCACTTTTCCTTTGTGAACTCAATAATCCCTTGGATCTGGATGGGAAGATGGCTACTTTGCCTCAGTACGCAGGCGAATCGAAGGGCCAATGCAGAGGTTCCAAACGAACCCGGCCGTTTTGGTGCCTTGATTGCCTTGATTGTCTTGGCAGCCGGTTTCTCACTCAATCAGTGTTCTAGTCCGTGCTTTCATTCACAAAGCTAAACTCTTGCAACTTCTACAAGTTGGCTTGGCTTCTTTTCACGCCAAAATTAGTTTTTTCTCCATGGCCTTGCGCCCACTAGGCTGGCAGAGATTCGCGAAAGCTGATCCGCATGTACAACAAGATGGCAAAGACTTTGGTGGAGTTTGAGACCTTGTGGTATCAGGTCGGGCTTTTCACTGGTGCACTGGACGAAGATGTGAAAGCAAAAACTGAGCTTCAACAGTGAGGAGAACAAGGATTTGTAAAAAAAACGCCATGCTTTCCTGGAATTTCCTTTTTGCAGAGTTCCTGCAGACTTCCGTTGTATCCATCCACTGTGAGGCCTGGGTCAGCAGCATTGAAACAGTAAAGTCAGGTCTTCAGGCCACTTTGATCATCAAGTGCCTTGGATTGGATGATTGGAGTAACATCCTTGGGATGTTTTTGGTGTTTTCGGAATTTAGAGACAGTTTAGTCATGTGGTTTCCACAATCTTTTGAGAGTTCTCTGTTGGCTTGCGATATTATGTTTGGGCTGACTGTACGTTGTACAGACAGACAATAAGCCCAAACTACGCAGAATTCCTCCAATTCCTCTGTCCCTAATTGGATCTTTGTCCAAACAGAAGTAGCTAAGGGAAACAAGGTGTTGTATTGCATTCACGCTTTTACATTCTTAAAGTGGAGTTAATATTTTCAAGGGATTTCAAGGGTACCATCGCCAGACCCGGGCTTTCCGGTGAACTCGCCTTTTCAACTTTTAGCCTTTTCAACGGTTGCACAGATCCTGGCCTGATCTGCCAGGCACCCAGATGATGGCATGCGCTTCCACGTGAACTTTGACTGGGAAATCCTGCAGCTCATCCGCGAAACGCGGTGTTTAGACCGTATGGGTGCCTCGGTTCTGAAAGTGACATGCGACCGATGACAAGCAGGTAAAGATCTTGGAGATCCAAGTGGGTGTGGTGGAGTGTGCTAATGTTGAGACCTGATTATAGTCTTGATTGGAAAGAAAGGGTGTTAACTACACTGAGTCATTTGGCTCAGGAGGAGTGGAGATTCCAGAATCAGCCAAAATGATCTTGCTGCAGGCAGGGTTTGTTTGACTCATTGGTTGTCGCTCGCACTTTCTTAGGGTTGGGCGTCCGGAGTCAGCTCTGACATTTGTCAGTGCAATATATGGTTGGAAATCATCCAGAAGCCCGGATCCCTGCTAGCTGCTATCGTCTAGATTGAGCTATCGTCATATTGAGATGGTGTGGCAGGATTTCTTTGTTTTCTGCAGATCGCTTGCGAAGGAGCAGAAGTTCAAGACTTACAACCACGAGCTGTCCTTCTTCTTGAAGGAATACCGCCGTGTAACACAGTCTGTCAAGCCCATTGCCACAAACTTGATGCGACCTCACATGGAGAACTTGGAGTTCAAGATGAGGTGGGAGGGTCAAAACCGCATCGTTTTGATCCGTTTTGGAGTGCGTGGCACATGGCAGGCCGGGCTTGGTGATCTTGACCTGGACTTCGATGAATATCGAGGCATACTTGGACGAAGTCTGGAAGGAGCTTGACAGGTGGGGATGCGGTCCAGGAATCCAATTGAAGAAGTTTGATTTTTGGATGGACAAAAAAATCTGAATGGGGTGACTTGGGTTGAACATTTTGAAAGCAACTCTTGCATGAAGTATTTAGACATGGCAGTTTGAAATAGCTTGCAACATGTGGTTGGAGTCTAAAGATGCCGATGCTGAAACCATGGTTCGGGTTGGGTCACACTTTCCATTTTTGTTGCATGGCAGTGGCATCACTTCTATCTGGAGGCTCGAACAGTTGGTCTTGGCTGTGAATGATTTGATGGAAAGCCGCATCGATGCAAATTTGAAGATCGTTGCGAATGTTCTTTTGGTGAACCTTCCGGAGGTGCCCTTTTGGGGAAATATGGGAAATCTGGGGGTCAGGTTTCAGGTACCAAGTTCTGGAACACCACAAAATTTCATCTCCACTGCCAGGAGCAAGAGCTCGTAACCTTGGAAGAGTTCGTGGAGATGCAGGTACCAAATTGGTTTGGTGGCTTCAATTCATGATGATCTTACACTTGTACAGATACATCGATGATCAATGACAAATAACACATCGTTAAGGACTTAAGGATATAATGATTGCATGAATTCACTTCTTCACTCTGCATGTAGAGTGGTGCATGCTGTACTTGTCCGTGCAGATTGAGATTCGCAGGAAAGACATGTGCGATCCACCACCGACTTTTTGGTGGCCAAAAACGTTGAGATTGAAAATGCTGTGAACGATGCTCGGCTAAGAGGCTAACCGATTGAACCAAAGCTGGTCCAACAGTCCCAGACCTTCACTGTCCAGTTGAGCCGTTTAGCTGTTGCGCGGTTGATAGAATCAAGTTTGGGGCTTGTTATCCAGTATCCAATTGCATCTCAGGACATGCTGGGTATGATTGTGGGATTTGAATTAGAGCCACACGTTCCTGCAGTCACAGAAAGCTCCTTGGAACTGAAATCTGAAACGTTTTTTTTTTTGTTGTTGGGGGGTTTCTCACCATTCTGTGGGAGCACCAGGTCACCTCCCCCTACCTGGCACCAACGGTGTGGTGGGTCAGGTGAGATCATCAAGGTGAAGGCCCACTACAATTGGTCGATGTATCAAGCCTTGTTGAATGCCACCAAGAGTTCCTTGAAGGCGCGAGATTTTTGTTTGTTAAACTATATTTTCATTGATTCATTGATACATTTCCCCATAGGGAAAAAACCATGGTTGAGGGTTGGGGTATAATGGGTTGCCAGAACTAGGTGGTTTCGAAGAGGTTACTGCGTAGCCTGGAAGTCTCACTTGGAGAACAGATTTTTTGTTCCAACAATTCTTCCTGTCATGATTTGGACACATCCAACCTACCATTTTAAGAGATAAGAGGCTGTATTTCAACTTTCCGGTGGATCAGATCATATCTTGCTTGCATCTGCAGGCAATGAAACTCCGGCTCTCCTCCAACTACAGGGAGGGTAAGGCACCACCACCTGCCTTCTTTGAGGTAGTGAACCCAGGGATACACCTGAGCTTTGTATGCCTAAGATACACTTGGGCTGTAGCTTGTTGGAGGGGTTACTATGGTGCTTCATCCTGAGGTGGACCTTCAGTTGAATGGTGACGAAGTGGTGTTGAACCCTTCTGTGACCGACATTCAGGCAAGGTTGCAACGCGGCGTTGGGATGAAGGATGCTTCGGATGCTTGAAGTCCGGAAAGATCTCTGAGCTGCATTAAGCGCCAGGCTGCAATCAACGGAGGTGCGGTGGCCGTCCTGAAGTGTTCCAAGATGATCGAAGCTTGGGATACAGCTCCTTGGAGAAATTAGTTGGTGTCCACTTGCTTGGTGAACCACTTTGGGTTTGGGTGATTGATGAAGATTGATGTAATATTGGTGGATTTGACATGCAGTAGCAAAATCAATTCCATAATTTTGGAAGAGTTGAACTGGACATTCAAGCTGCTGTCATTGCGTTTTGCTGCGCCTAGGTTACAATTCCCAAGAATGTGCAGCTGATTCTGGATGCCAACCTGCCTCCTGTGCAAGGGACTGGTTCCCAAGGCTGGATTCCTTGGCTAACCCGAAGCTGTAGAAACCTATTGAAAGATGGCCAATGGCTTGGCGTATTGGCGCAGGTACGTTCTATGACCGAATTGCACAGGATCGAGAGATCCTCAAGGCTGCTGTTTACCTTGTCATGTACTACTCACTACTCACTGAATGTGCTGTGATAGACATGTTGCGGAAGAAACCCACGAAATTTGATGTGCTTGAGAACAAGGAGGAGACCCTATGAGTGTTGTACTGATCCAAGCTTGTCAGCTGTGAAACGCGTACTTAAAATGGCCCATTCGGCAAGGTGGTTCTGCTACTAACTGGCAGTATCCAATCGGCCAAGAACATGTGCAACAATTATTTAACAACCTTCAAAGAGTACGAGTGGACCTGGAAGGAGAACATTGAAAAGATCCTCAGACTTGAGTTACCGGGGTGTTGGAATTACTGTACCATGAACTGAATTTGTAGATGTAGCAATGTAGGGGAAGTAGAATCAATCATGCATGAAGGCTGGATGTATAGGTTTTTGGTTTGGCTTTGTTGAGCAAATCGACATTAGAATCTTCAGGCACCGGCAGTTTGGAGATATCTCAGTTTTTTGGATTGAGCAACATCACATGTGCAGACTCAGTGACTTAGCATGCTCTGGCCTGTGGCGACAGATGCTGAGAATAAGCACACTTTCAGAGTGCCCCACTTTTTGCAAAGTCATGTGCAGAAGGGCAGAACAAGTCCATAAAAACGGAACTTGAACAAAAGGAAACGATTGCCAGTTTTCTTCGTAGACTGTTTGGCATCTCAGGAAGTATCAAGAGTTCAAGAGCACAGATCCCAGCTTGGATGAGACAGAGCCGCTTGGTAACATCTCACCACTTTGCCCTCATGTGGTGCATGGGCTTGAGACCTTGGGCTCTGAGTAGGCTGAAGGTACCCAATCAACCTATACCAACGCGGGGAGTAGACAACCAGATTCGGATTCGGACCCATTGGCAAAGGGCAAAGGGGAACTCTGATCGACAAGCAGCCATGACAACATGTCTATGAATCTATGAATTCCATATCAAATTCCAGTGGGATCCCATCCTGGCACTGTTGATGTCACTTTTGCCAGAAATGCGATTGTTTCAGAAAGTAAACTAGATTTGAGTCTTCAAGTTCTAAGCACTCTGTGTGGTCGGCCTAAACTGTGGCTTGAGTCTGGTTGTTCACTGGAAAGGGTTCTCTTTTCGAAAAAGCTTCCCGGTCGACCGGGTGTTGCCGGCCAAGGTCCAAGCTGAAAGAATTTGTTGCTATGGAGAGCAAGGTGGAGCAGTTGACAGGTCAACACCAGATCCTCATCTGCAACGCCCCCAACCGTGTTTTGGCCATGGCAGTCGTTTGAGTATGGTCTTGAGAGCAGCCAGATGTTGCCAACTCAAAGGTGGTCCAATTGTCATGAAGAGTCGCAATAGATCCAATCAAAAACAGGAGAACTCGACCCACCAAGGATCTCTGCACTGATGCTAAAGACGGTGGGCTTGGCACAAGACTTGAAGGGTTTGGCTGAGAAGTGGAAGTCCTGCTTTGCCAAGGATGGGTTGTGTGACACTGGGAGGTCAGTGGTATATATGAATTGACAGTATATGACGTTGCTTGGCCTTGGGAGACCTTGGGAAGTTTACCTTGTGGCAGCTGTTGCTGGGGCTGTGAATGGGTCAAAAGCCAGAGCCAAATCTCTGAAGGAGCTCCACAAAGAAGCCTTCACCAAGTTGGAAACCGTCAGCGAGATGGTCACTCGATGTCCATCAAAATGAAGTCGAGCGAGTCTGGTAAGACATTCATGAATATTGATCTCTTGATGTCCATTCCTAGCGAAGTCATTAGCTTCCTTTAAGTGTTGCTAATTTATCATTGCTGTCTGACTACCTTAAACATGTGTTGAAGATCATGAAGATATAAAATGAAGATAGATTAAATAATCCTATAACCCCGAGTATCTATGCCTCATGAGCTGCATGGCCCAAGGTTAAGTCCACCAGGAAGAAGCTGTTGCGAGAGGCGTGAGATTTGAAAACATCTCTCATCTCTTTTTGAATGTTTATCTGATTTGTTGCGATTCTCAGTTTATGACTTGCGGCAGCGTGTCAGTGCAGCTTGCAACTTTCCTGTCCAAACTCAAACTTCTTCGGCTTCTCACAGGTCGGCGGCGGTGACATCGATGCCCTGGCATACGTGATGCAAACCTTGCAGGCCTGTGCCATGATGGGTCACTGTAGATATTCTGATATTACGATCATGAATGCATATAATGATTATAATAATAGTAATACACACTCATCTCAATCATAGATGTTATCCATTTTCTCAAGCTAAATCATTTATTCACACGTTGGATTCCCTTTTCAAGGACTTATTTGAGGTAACGTCGCCGATGGGTTGAAGAGGGTGTTGCAGAGAAGTCCAAGTGTGGTACCGGGGATGTCGTTTTGGATGCGACATCGATGGACATGACCCAAAGAAGGCATAGCGAAATATAAGACAGCCACTGCATGCCTTATGTAGGATGTTTGAAAAATAAGCAGATCTACCTCAAAAGCCGACATGCAAAGCAGCAGCACCTGGGGTGCTAGGAAGTCTATGCCAAGCAAAGTGAGATCGAACTGGATTTCATTCCGATCGAGCACATGTATCGCATCCTGGATGAGCACTTGCCCAACATCATGGACAAGGACCTGATTGGTTGACTTCAGAAACAGAAGTTTTTCGAACACCTTTGTGGGCAAAACTCCAAAAGGGTTCGTTGGAACATCTTGAAACAAGATCAATTTTTAATAGAAAATTCATTTCTATCCTTTTCTGGCAGCATGGCTTCAACTTCTGACGGTGCTGGGATGCACTTCTTGTGGTGTCCAAAGATCATGGCTCGAACACGGCAGGAAGAACAAGACACACGCTCCATGCTCAAAAAGAACTGGAAGGACCGTGGTGTTGGACGGAGCTTGGTGTTATTCCAATAGAAAGCGGTGCTCTTGGTTTGTGGGGGTTGTTTTCGTATCCATCCAAAATCCCAGGCCTTTACTTTCGAAGTTTGAATTTTCCAAGTTATCGAGCATTTTGACGAGGCGGCATATGGCATAGGTTTCAACCTGGATTACTACAGGCAGATTTGTCCCTTCGATGCTGTCTCCGGAAGCTTCCTACGATTTTTTTAGCTCCATGAGGACCTCTTGGATGAGAGTGAAGCCCGTCAGCAAGAACTCTCTCACAAGCAGCACCTTGGCGAATGTCAAGTTCCAACAACAACATGATATTCTGCGGATGTCAAGCACAACCTTGTTGGATGCTCAAGGCATTGAACCAACTTTTAGATTTTCATAACTTTCGTCTTAATTTGGTTGCAGGGGTGACCCCTTCAATTGTTGCTAGGATTCAATACAAGAAGGATCTCATCAAGACGGTGAATTCCTTCAAGAAGGACCCGGTGATGTTTTGGCATTTGGTCTGTCAGCCTTTGATCGGAAGTGATGACCAGACTGTTCATGTTGTTGCTACCCCAAAGGATGTAGTTCGCTTCCGAGCGGAGTATGAACGCAGCGGGCCCATGGTGAAGGGCATTCCTCCGCGAGAAGCGGTGGAACGTTTGAAGCGCACCTTGGCAACAGAAAGTCCTGCTTGTGATGCCAGGATAAATGCTAGGAAATCCACCAAACTTGGAAAATATTCTTAGCCAAATTCATATGCCACGCCCAAAGGTTATTTTCCATAAGGATAATCTCTACTGTCTTTCATGAAGGTTTTCATGACATGTCAAATGATAGTTGCAGCTGCTTTGGAAAACCCTTTTAATGATCGTGTTTGATAATCAATACACTACTGTGAATAGGTCCGAGTCAAAATGATTTGCGCTCAGGATTCAAAGAGGAATTTGAAGTTCGAGATCGAAAGCAGGCTGGCCAGCATACAAAAACCCTTAGGAATGAGCAGCTCTGAAGCACTGTAACGATAATATCCACACTATCCACAGCCAAAGCCCGGTACCAAAGTCATTGAGCTTGAGTTTGGTCAGGTTTGACATGTTCTGCCAGGAAATCTACTACATCGGTGAGGATTTATTCGGTGTACCTCACCAAAGGTACCCAGCACTGGACACCACAAGACAAGAACTGGGATATTTGTCGCAGCTCTACGCCTCTTGGATTCATTTGGCCGCCGGTCATTTGGTCACAGGTTGGGCCGACAGATTGGTGATTTTGAGTGTTGCATCCGTTTTTGTGGGGTCTAATTTGGAGCCATACCCTCCTATGTGGGGTCCGTTCGAGCAATGAGGTTGCCCCGCCTGAGGATGATCAAGATCCAACAAGCTTTCACGTGAAATCACGTCAAGCATGCTAAACACAAGATTCGAGCAACATAAGAAAGAATACATGTTTGTTGTACGGCTTGCATGGAGATTTGCTTCGTGTTTACTATTGACATGCGTGGTCTTTGTCATGTCGTAAGTTTGGACAAAGGTCTTGTTATTTTTTGCAGCTTTTTGTATGCTGCTGTGACCGCTGATAGCTGTGAGGACCTCTATGTGGCTGTCTTGGAAACCATCAAGGACTGCCTGCAGAATGTCAAACAAAAAGTGAGATGTCTATATACCCGCAACATATCATGAAAGGATACTTTGTCATACCATGACCTGCTTGCTCTTTGGTGCGGCAATCCTTCGCGCTTGGAAGGAGTGGAGAGACTACCTTTGGTGCGATGTCGGTGAAAACATGGAAACAATGCAGAAGATGCAACTTGGCATGAATGTAAATGCAACCTCCTTGTCGTGGAGTATCTTGGAATCCATTCTTCGTTTTATCAAGCACAGAATAGAGTTAACTACCAACAGTTCTTAGATTCCACGACAGATTGTGGTGGGTAATAGAGACTCAAACACAGACGCTGCATTTCTATGGCTTTGAGGATTGATAGTTTCGCAGCACGCTGTAAGAAGATGCCCAAGCAGTTGCGCGAGTGGCCAGCATACAACGAGCTGAAGAAAGAGATCGAGGCCCTCAGGGGGGAGTGATGCGGAACAGCAGTCTTTGGATGGCTGGAACTGTTTCAGTTCTCCACGATTTGATACTTCAGTGTTACTTCAGTCATCAAAGTGTTTCTGGATTGCATTTCTTTATCGCTTGGATTCATTTGATCTAGGACTTTCTCGATAAGCAGTCTTTGATTCTAGAATCTAGATAAGGAGATTCCATTCGACAAAGATGCTTGTGTTTCCTTGACTGGCATCCCCGCGAGCCATGGATCTGCCAGGATTTCCAAGCTGTTTTGCCACTGTTGCTGGAGCTTGGCAAGCTGGAAACCCAGATGAGACACCATGAGACACCTAATTCGTGTATCTCTCCGGACAATCATCAGACTGCGAAACACTCTTTCTTGAGTACCTTTGTTTTTGGTTTTGCGAGTTCTTAACTCTTTTTCTATGAGTTCCGTTCGGGAAGTTCTATCAAGGCAGCGCTGTCCAATCTGTGATCAAGTGTGGTTCGACGCTAAGGCCAAGCATCATGCCGCGCCATTGGCAACAGGTCATGGACATCACAGGTTCGCTAGGGAGCTTGAGTGCTGGTGTAGTACTTGCAGTTCATGGTTGCCTGTCATTAGATTTAGACTCCTATGAAAGGTATGAGGATCGTCTCAAACTCCAAGCATCAATAGGCCATTAGTCCTACAGTATCCCGAATGAAACAACCTACATTCCATGGAACGATACCTTGTGGGTTTTCAGAGCTCTGCAGGTAAAGACTTGCCCATCGATTCTGAGAACTTCAAGCTGCAGTCCTTGATTGATGCGCAGCTGAATGTCCCTTGTTAAGCAAGCAGGGCTCTTATGCTGGCGCTCAGTTTCCTACCTTTGATGCTGCTATTTCATACTGAACTCTGAACAAAGAAAAACTGGCTATCCATAGCTTCTGCGGGCAGGGGTGGAGTGATGGGGAATTGAATTTGGATTGATGTATGGCCATGTGAACGGGTGTGATGACATGTGTGATCACCTGATCTCCAGGAATTCACAGATGAGATCTCTGACATTTGTGAGGGAGCAGACAAGCAGCTGGCTTGGAGCCCAGGATCTTGGAAACATGCAGGCAACACGTATTTGTTTACTGATCATTTTTCCCATTTCCTTGAGTGTTTCCCCATATTCCTGGTTGATTTTGCAGGTTTTGATCATGTTGCTGTCATCTTTCACTAAATCCCTGCCACGCCACCTTGAGGTGATTGAGAGCAAGCTGAAGGAAATCTCAACACAGTGGGCAAAGTCCTTAGCAGCCTGAGTGTCTACTGGTTGTTGCCGAAAAAATTCCACAGTTTCATTGTTTCACCAAAGGAAATGATACTCAGTTGCACATGTCTGACATGTATTTTTCCTGATGGTCCACGGCCGCCCTGCTGCAGGAAGCGATGATGTTCGACTTCGGCACCTGGAAGTCCCGCGATTATCCCTGCGTGCTCTCCGGTGGCAAAGTGGCAGAAACCCAGGAAGCGTTGGAGGAGACCATGATGAATTTGAACACCATGAACGCTGGGGAGCTCAGTGCCAGCTGCCAGCTATGGATTGGTGGTTGCATTTGATGTGCATTTTTGCTGAGGCGCAGCGCCACTCGATTCCCTTCAAAGAAGAGCTCAACGGCTTGCTGTCCACCCTGTCCGACACGGGTGACACCATTGAACGTTGGTTCAAGGTGCGCTAACCAACCAGAGAATGTTCGAAAAGTAGCAAAGGACATCAACGTTTTACTAATGTCACACCACACCAGGAAAAAACAACTATTTTGATATCCAAACTGGTAACAGATGCATCTTACAGGAGGTACCAAAAAAAGTCAATGCTTTGGTCAAGTGGGTATGGCTCAGAATTGAACGATAGAACTGCAGGTTGCCAGAATGTTTTTTCTGCTACTCACAGAGGACCAACAATATTTGGGTTCAAAAAACTAGTGCTACATCGATGTGGTTTGCTAAGCAACATGTTTGTCCTTCCCCTTCTGAATCTTAAGCCAATGGATGGAGCTGACTTGATCCGATGCTGAAGGTTCAGCAGATGTGGACATCCTTGGAGTCAGTCTTCACTGGAGGTGATATCGCCAAAGCCATGCCCATGGAGGAGAGCCGATGGATAGTTTTGTGTCTACCGCGGGGAAGTTTATTTTATAGCACTCTATTTTTCTTTTTTTTTGGGAATGGCATTTTAGAAGGATGCTTTTTTGCTTGGATTCGTTGTTTGCTGATGATGTTGTGAGTTCTCGGCTTCCAGGTGCAACAACATACACCATTGTCCACTAGATTTAAAAGTACGTACACCTCATCAAGTGTTGTATGCTGTGGACAATATGTGCAAGATGGTGCAAGGTTCTTTCAATAAGTTTGCAATCCTCTCAGATTACGGGTTCACTTGCTTCCTCTCCTTCTTGCGAGGCAAAGAAGTTTCAGCAGATTGACAAAGATTGGCAAAAGATCATGCAGAAACTTGACAGCACGTGCTCCATTCATTGAAAGGCCTCCCTAGCAGGGCCCCCTTAACAAGAGCTTGAGAGAGCAACCTCGAACTATATAAACTGAAAGGCTTGCACTTCCATTTTGTGGATGATGTGGTTGGACAGAGAAGTTCCTCCTTGTTTAGATCAACAAAGACCTCAACGAAACAGTTTTTTCCAGACTCACAGTGTCGTCCCGAGGAAGTCAGCGGACACCAAGTATGTGGTTCCTTGCTGTCAGCCGCTCGATTGCAAGTTTGGATGATGAGCTGCAACTTAGTCAAGCGCCAAGCCCATCAAGCTATAAGATGGGTCCTGTCGCATCATTCCAAACACATAAAGCGTCCTCAGTGTCGTCACTATCCTAAGGAATGATATGCTGAAGCAGATGCTTCCAATCCTTGCTGAGGGCTTGGAAAAGTGTCAAAAATCGCTGGAAAGCTATTTGGAGGGCAAGCGAAACAAGTTTCCGCCACTTGCCTGAGTGAATACCTGGTGGTCTGCTCACCATTGCAGTGTCACGCCACTCTCGCTTTTTCTGGTAGAGACATTTTGGCCCCCATCTTTGATGTCGGACCACGGTAAACTTGACTCTGACGAATCTTTCATGCTGTCTTTAGCGGTTACGGGTACTGATTTTGCTGAAAAAAATTGGCTGAAGCTGAAGCTCAAGGCGATTCTACTTCACCTCAGATCCGGTCCTCTTGAAGATTCTGTCTCAAGGCAGTGATCCTGAGAGCATCCAGGAGGACAGGACTTGCATTTGGATTTGAAATCAGAGGCCTTAGAAAAGGCTTCTTAACAGCCCATTTTTAATATGTTTGTTTCCTTTTGGTTGTATGTCTGTGTTGTACAAAAGGACTTCGAAAAGCTCTTCGATGCCATTAACAGGGCACGGGGCCAAGGTTTGTTGAAACCTTTGCCTTCGTTGTTATCAAGTCATTTTGGTGTCAGTCCCGACACTGTCGAAGCTGACGATACTGAGGTGCAGTTCGATAAGGTCGACCGGAAAAAGATTGTCGCTTGGCAGCACTAGAAGTTACAAGCCACAGCCACAACCGTCCATGTTGTGTTTGGCTATTCTGATGAAGTCCAACCTGAGGTGAAAATCATGGAAACCCATGGCCCGGTGCAAGAGGAGGTGTCCTTGCAGTTCCTTGGTTGTGGTTCTTGTCCATGTTGTCGGGGACAGTTTACAAGTGGATCAGATTTTTAACTGTCCTGAGAACCATCTTTATGATTTTTCAATTTGTAAAGAGACGACCGATACCAGAGATGAGAGCTTCTTTCAATTGTGAAGGGGCAAAGATTCATGCTGTAAGTTTTCACAACATTTTCATCTCCTTGGCCCTTCAGTCACTGGACAAAAAAAACAGCAGAATTCAGACTTGTCAAGCTAAGGGTGCCAGTGCAGGCACAAGGCAATATCGAAGACTGGCTTCTTGCATTGGAGGCCCACCGCACCCTAATCTGATTGGCAATTTTTGGCAACCCAACCACTGGCGACCCAGTCCAGGCTGAGATGCAGCGCTCGGTGCGACGAGAATGCAACATTTGCTCCAGGGAGTGTGGACAGGCAGGGTTTTGTTGCTGCACAGCTGGGACAATTCTTCAAAATCATTAGAAGCCATTTGCAAACGATTTTTCTTGCACCCACAAAACTGGTAAAGTCTAAAGTGCCAATGAACTAAGGGAGTTTTTCTTTTGCAGTGATGTCAGGTCTATTTTTATTGATCATTTAACTGACAACCTCGCTGCTTGCCTCTCCACAAGTCCGGCACATCCATGTTCATCCAAGTCCTCGGTCAAGGTGCTAAATGGCACCTCTATGTCTGACTTTGGAAAGAAATGCATTGCACAGGTCTCTTTGTTGGGTAGCTGGGTAGCAGGGTGGAGATGATAAGCGAGTGGCAGATAACCAGGAACTATAAGGCACAGAAAGACTTCAAGGCTTCAAGACCAGGAATGATGTTGTGGCATTGAGGACTATGGTTCCAAATTCTGTTGGACACCAATGTGAATTATCAGACAGTGAAGATTACTCACCACTGGGCCAAGGCATTCAGCTTATTTGGACCTGGGATTTTCAAGATGCCCTGACGAGAATGGCAAGAGACAAGGACAAGACCGTGATGAGTGCAGCCAACAAGACACTTTGAGATGATGGGGATTGAGAATGCTGACCAAGCTCACAGGGTAGAACACAATGCCATGAGTGTTAGAACCCATACCTTGGTGGCATTTATTTTTGCCCAGATGCTTTCAAGGCCGTTTTAACAGGTATAAAAACAAAGAGATCGGCATTTAGCTCGACTTGTCACTGTGGCTGTAACCGGGTGACTTCTCTTTTTCTGTCTCTAAGGAAGTTCACCCAGATGCTGACTGACCTTGTAGGCAAGGCTGCTAAGACTGAACGTTGCTAGTTGTAAGTGTTTTTTTTTCTGCGATTTTTGGTGCCTTTTGTCGGCTTGTTCTGCTTCTGCAGGGCGAAGACTGCATGAACGTGCTTGATGTTTATGCATTTATCTTCAGAGAGGGATTTTGAGAGCCATTTTTGTGACATCCCCGCATGCCAATAAAAAGTCCGGAGGTCTTCCCTACAGCAACCTTCCCACATGTCAGCTCTGGTGTGGCCAAATTCACCCGTCGTGCCAGCTATTTGCCTGACGAACTTGCCTTCAAAGATGGAGCGAACCAAATTTGCACGGGGCCCAAGGGATGCTCAAAGACTGTGGATGGGAGAATAAGAAACAGCCAGCCCAAATTAAAAGGGTAGTTCTTCATGTTCTTCACTTGTACTTTGTCTGGACCAGAAAGTTGGAGCTTCCCTTGCACATCCACACTTGTTTTGCCAGGAAACTTTGGTTACGGTGCATGTCCATCAGAAGGACTTGTTCCTAGAAGTCTCCAGGAAGGCACTCTGCAGCTTCACGGTTGAACTTCACACGCTTTGCAAATCAGTAGAGATGGAAGGTACTGGTCTACCATTGGATACAGTATGCCTGTGTGCTACTGGTACCGAGCAGAATCTGAAGGAACATGCCCACTAGACCTTCAAAATGGTGCCGCGACAGGTAAAGGAGGGCAAAGTAAAGGACGAGAATGACTTCGAGTGGCTCAAGCAAACAAGGCCCCGATAGCAATGCATGGTGCATTAGGTTGGTGCGAGTTGTTGTTTGTACCGTTCCTGTTCCTCCCTGACTCAACACTTCGCAGGCTGTATTGGAAAACGGAGACAGACCATGCGGTGGTATCCATTGCTGCATCTCGAAAGCAATGAAAGTGGTCAGGGCAATCCACACCCAGCTTGCAACAAATACGACAATTATATATAGATTTAGTTAGATTTCACAGAGTTTTCTCCAGAATCTTTAAAATCAGTTTCCAGTTCTCAAATGTCTTTGTATTTCTTGTGTGACTTTCGCTTCTTGGCTCTGAGGATGTGGATTTTGTGTACTCCTACGAGTACCTGGGCTGCAAGGAACGCTTGGTGATCACCGCCTTGACGGATCGCTGCTACGTGACACAGTCACAGGCCTAAAACGTCTGGAGATCAGTGGAACTGGGGAAAGACATAGACAACAAACATCCAGACATATTAGTTGATTGGAAGTGCCTCAATCTTTGCTTTTCAGGAAGTCTTTTCTTTTTCAAAAGCATCCAAACAGGCTTCAAGCATCTTGTTTCTCATATCAAGGTCCCAGTTCATTCCCAGCTGCCAACTGGTTGGCCTTGCCAGGCGCTAGGCATGTTCTTTGGTGGAGCCCCCGCTGGCCCGGCTGGAACTGGCAAGACGGAAACCACCAAGGACCATTATAGCTGCAGAAGTTTCGGATGGGTGGGTCGCATCCACTGATATGAAAAAGCATTGACCACTTACTACCAGTGGTTTAATTACAAACTGCTCAGTACAGGTGGTTTATGATGTCATTTTGATGAACTACTTTAGGGCAAAGCTTTCTTGCAGCCATAAAATCCAGGGGGATTTGAAGGATACACAAGCTTATGTTGAGTCCGTGCATGGCCCTTTCATTTGTCACTCTGAAAAAAGCTCCTAAGATTTCTATTCTTAAGATGCTACATCGTTGCTATCGGCAGTCTTCCAATCGAGACCTGGATGAATTTTCTTTCGCAGGATATGGGACGAACCCTGGGTGTCTTCGTGGTGCCTTGGCCGGATTTCGGGTATGTCACCTTCCCCCGTCAGGACCCGAATTGATCCTAGGAACAATAGAAGAATGACGAAGAATGGATGCGACCCGCTGCATTTTTTTTGTTGAAGAAGTACTGTACTGTTCAGCAGCTGCAATGAAGGAAATGCTGAGAGACATTTCGATTTCAATGCTTCTGACATCAGATTTCTGACTTGATATGTTATTTTTCCTAGTTTTCCTTCTACTTAAATTGGATTCTGAAGAATCTGAGTGAAGGATTTTCCAGCAAGATAGTGGGAAGATGATACAATGGAGCTGCTGCGAGGTGGTCACGAACTGCTCAGATCAACATCGCTTCCGAGACATGGCAAAGATCTTCAAGGGCCTTTGCATGAGTGGACTGCTACTTGGCACTGGAGACGCTGGAAATGGACGATTGCCGGATGTGCACCCATGGAAAGTCTGGAATAGGGCTAGTGGTCACATTGTCGACGCGCTGAATTTGAAACACATCCGAAGGAAAAGTACAACTGTGAAAGGAGCAGTGGCAAATTTGAATTGCAAACACACAGATTTGAATGATTGCACCGGGAGTTTGTGGTTGCCGCGGTTGTTTGTTGCTTCTCGGGTCTCAGGTGGGGTTGCTTCGATGAGTTCAATCGAATTGAGCTTGAAGTGCTCAGTGTGGTGGCGATGCAGGCGACTGACGACTGTTGGGAGCTATGAACTGCATGGTTCAGTGGCCGCCCCCCTCGTTGATGCTTCAAGAAGCTATTGAAAGATCAATCAATCCCCACTGCATGAAGGTTTCAATTGAAACTTTGACACAAACCCGGCGAAAGTGTGGCAAAATTTATAAACCAAAGATTGCAACTGGGAATGCCGGAATGTCCTTCTGTTTGGTGGAAACCGTCACATCCTTCCAGTCCAAGACATCTCAAGTTAATGTCTGCAGGTCGAATCCATTTGCTCTGCCAAGCGACAAGCCGTTCCTTGGTGAAATCCTTGAGGCTTTAAAGGGTGTAAGCGTCAAATTGTTTTCCACAGATATGATACGACTGTTTCCTACTGTTTCTTGAATGCCAATCCTAAGTCCATTTTTAGTGGATGGATATTGTACATGTATACTGTTTGTAGCAACCATAAGAATTGAATTTCAGTGACCTACATCTACTAAGTGAAGGTTTTTTTTCAATTTTCAGGATGGACAACTCCTCCTGCAAATCTGAGGTTTCTACCTTCATGTTCCCAGGTGAGCCAGCACCCATCAAGTTGGTTCCATCTGCCTCTTGGACAGAGATTTAGGAACCCAACGTCTTCTTGACGTTTGTTGTTAGGTAAGAAACCTCCTCCTCCTCCTCCTCGTCCTCCTCCTCATCATCATCATCATCATCATCATCATCATCATCATTGTTGCCGCTACTCGTACTATCCTACTCACAAACTATGTACGGCACGATGATTGACTCCGAAAACTGCTTGTCGTGCCGTACGACTCCAGGTGGGCTACTTCATTACCATGAACCCCGGTTATGCTGGGCGACAGGAGCTCCCTGAGCTGCTTGGTTGGAAAATATTCCCAGTTGGATGTTGGGAATCCAACATGTTGCGTCCGCAAAAAGGTGGAATTGACTTGGGGGATTTTAAAGTTAGGTGTGGGGATATGCCATTGAAGTGGTTTGCTTTACTTTCTGGAAATTTGGGCATTTGGGATGCATTTTGACAAAATTGATTTGGGGTCAACAGTTTTGATTCATACCCATTTGCAGCACTGACACCTTCGCAAGCCTCAGGAACGTGAAGGCGCTCTTCAGGAGCGTGGTGAATGGCTCAGAGCAGGTTAGTCACACTGAAAAAGTGTATTGGAAGCCCTGTAGTTGTTGGATGTGATGATGTGCATGAATGAATTTTTGGGCCTTTATTTTGGCTAAGGCTATGATGGTGCCTAATCGAGAGACCATCATGAAGGTGAAGTTGGCCAGCGTAGGACCGGACCAGATCAACGAGAATACTCCAGACGGTGGACTTTTTGTCTTGGTTGATAAGTAAGTGGATTTACGCTTGAAGGAATCAAGATTCGTTGGTGTCTTTGGTCCACGAACCGGGGCATGCTGAAATCAGAAAACAACAGTTACACCCAAAAAATTCATTAAAATGCCAGGCAAGGTGGTGGTTTCAAACCCACTTTTTTGGGACAATATCTCATTATTATGCTATCATATGCTATCATAACTTGGCCTTTTATTCAGTTCAACCTCTTGGAAGAAACAGCATTTGTTCAGATTGATTTCTAAATAGGCTGTTTGCTTCACCACGAGGATACTCCGGCTTCGAGCTGTTGGGAAAGAAGTTCTGCATTTTGTATGCTCTTTGCGAGCAGCAGCTCAGCAAGCAGAGGCATGGAACGATCCAGCACTTCAATTGAAGAGCACCAATTTGCTTCGTTTCCAAATCGACGAATGTTGGTGCAGGCACTACGATTTTGGACTGCGAAACATCCTGAGTGAATGCCTCAGCCAACTCCGAAGCTTTTAAACATGTGTTCTTGCATACCCCTTTGCCATGCGGAAGTATAGATATGTATACGTATGTATATATATATATGCATATGATCATATTATCTACATATTAAGGTGATTGATTTGATCAATTCGCAACATCAGGTGTCTTGCGAACCAGTGGAGGAGTGAAGCGCTCTGAGCCACCAGAGACGGATGAGGAGCGCTGTTGAACTGGATAGACTCGCAGGAAGGAAAGGTTCGAAGGACACAAGATATCTCAGATGTAAGGCGTCTCATCTCTTTCTGGCGAATATCATCATCTCATCAGATTTTCCATTGGTTTGCAAGTTGGAAATTACAACAGGGAGCAACTGGAAACCAAGGAGATGCTCTTCATGCGCACAGTGCGTGACATGCTACCTGGTGGCAGTCAATGCATCCCAATCACCAATCTAGCTTTTTTTTTGGGGGGCCATCTGGTAAATGCCTTTCTCATGATGGAATCCCCCAAAGCATTGATTGCGGAAATATGTTGTGGGTTTCTACCCAGCTATTGAGGTTAACCTCTGGTTTTTATGGAAACGATCAAACATAGAATTCAAAATTGTTTTCTCTGCCATCTTTCTTCAAAAGGCTCGCTTTTGCCTGTGACATGGTTTTTGTTGTCCACTACCGGACCGCCCAAACCATCCCTTTTTGGACCTTTTGGATCTTTTTTTGGCCAAGGAACTTGTCGAAGTTGGTCTGGGAGCACAGTAGTTGAATGGATGGCAACATGTCTTGGGGTGAGTGTCAGGCTCGCAAGAGGCATTTTGGCAGGTCTTGGATGGCACATGATAGCACTGCATTTAAAAATGGTCTACCATCCATTTATGCAAGAAGCAGTTAGCTGATCTGCTCATACTGATATAGTCTGTATGAATGATCTGCAGCTATATGAATGTTGTTTGCACACTCCACGCTCCTGGCCCCCCCGCCCATGGTCCGGTCCGCCCCCACACAGCACACACACACACACAAAACTAAGACTAGTACTTTTACTACTACTACTACTACTACTACTACTAGTAGTAGTAGTAGTAGTAGTAGTAGTAGTAGCAGGAGTAGTAGCAGGAGTAGTAGTAGTAGTAGTAGTAGTAGCAGTAGTAGCAGTAGCAGC
>DF240418.1:30209-119450 GCA_000507305.1 Breviolum minutum Mf 1.05b.01
ACCAGTACCAGTACCAGTACCAGTACCAGTACCAGTACCAGTACCAGTACCAGTACCAGTACCAGTACCAGTACCAGTACCAGTACCAGTACCAGTACCAGTACCAGTACCAGTACCAGTACCAGTACCAGTACCAGTACCAGTACCAGTACCAGTACCAGTACCAGTACCAGTACCAGTACCAGTACCAGTACCAGTACCAGTACCAGTACCAGTACCAGTACCAGTACCAGGTAGCAGTAGTAGAAGTAGTAGTAGCAGAAGAAATAGGAGTACCAGCAGGATTACCAGTAGGAGTACCAGCAAGAGGACCAGTAGGAGTAGGAGAAGGAGTGGGACTAGGAGGAGTAGGATTAGGAGCAGCAGTACTACGGATAGTAGTACTGAGACCGAGAGGGTAGCATTATCATTTGGGAATGAAACCATAGATTTCTTTTCCATACATACACAAGTGGTTATATTACGATGATATTCTATGTATGAGTACATTGTTATATGCATTGTGTTTACGCTACTCACAATAAACACATCTTAGATTGATTGCCTTTCCATCAACGGGATAAGCCGATAGACTCTGATCAACTCTTTCTTTTGAGGTGGCTGATGATGTGCCGCTGTTCCTGGCACTGCTGAAGGATATCTTCCCCAAGGTGCAGCGAACATGCCAGTGGCATCTTCCCGGTACACGAAGAGGTGTTGTTCCTCAAGCTTGGCTACCACTGGTTGGAAGGATTTGGTGCCCATCCAATACTGTTTACTCATTGCTTTGTTTCTCAAAGGTGGATAGAAGGCTGTCTCCTTCTGCAATTTACCCGTATCAAACTGTTTGAGCAGATGATTCTTCCATGTATTTGGCCTCCTGGAGTCTAATTTGCTCGCTGAACTAAGGGTTTGCAAATTTGGGGATGGCTGGTCTTCCTGGGCGCCAGGTGACAGATCCACCAAAGAAGGTCTACAAGAATGTCGAAGACGGGTCCAGGGTCCTCATCTCAATCTTTGGACAAATGGAGAGAGAGACTTTTTGGGATTCACATTTTTTTTGTTTGGTCATCCTGGTTTGTTTTTGATCCTAGTGTTTTCCTGATTCTTCAAGTCTTCCCAAGTGGGGGTGGAAGGGAAAATCTTTGGTGTCTTGGGGGGTAAGGCCTTGATTTCCAAGAACCTGCTGGTGGATTGGGACTCCTGGATGCTGAAGGTTATCCAACTGTGCCTTGATAGAAGGGGAAAGTAGGAAAATTTGGAGGTTTAGATTGATAACAATCACTATGAAAGTATCCATGGAATCCATTCTTTATGTACAGCAAGTTGTGCTGACCATTTCCTTCTCTGAGGTTGTATGACATGTTTGCTTGTTGTATTTGTGTTCTGAAGATCTCGGGCACAAAGAAATACTGGTGAAAAAGCCAAGTCCTCCCACTATACGCGGCAGGTACGAGACCTCCTTGGTGCGACACGGTTTCATGTTGGTGGGTCCAACACTTTGTCATCATCTCAGACATCGGTGTGACCTTGGCTGAAGCCTTGCAAAGTCCAGTGTACGCGAGGTGGAAAGACCGAAATCCGAGAGATTTTGACCACCTGTTTGCACAACGCTGCTGGGCCGATTCACTTGCTACGTTTCCTTGGTTCGTGCGGAAATCTGTATGGAAGGACACAAAATCCACATTGCCAGCTCTTGGATATTTTCAAACATGAACTTGTTAAAGTGCTGGCCCAATATCCCACAAATCAGTACAGGGTCGACTTTCCACCCTGTTGGGTTGTTCAGGCAATATTGCCTTTCTTTCGCCCAGCTTTTTGCAGCACCACTTGCCGCTTGTGGATTCAGATGTCTTGGTCTCAAACATGAATTTGTGAAACTGAGGATGGTTTGGCTCACAAGCAGGTGGTGATGAACCCTAAAGCCATCACGGACTCTCAGATGTTCCCTCAGCAGCATTTAGTAGTTTCTACAGAAATTAAAGGATTTTCCCTTCACCTTCAAACATGAAACCAGTTTCATGGCTTTCTATCATGCAGTTTTTTAACACAGGTATGGCTACAAGGACCCAATCAGCGAAGAATGGACTCCGGGCGTCTTTGCCTCGATCTGGCAAAGGTACAACAATCGACTCTCGTCTGAAGGGATGGCATTTGAGACATTTTTGGAGGGTACAGATGTCTGCCAGAGGAACATTGAAAATTGGAAATTCCGGTTGGAAATTGCGAACATATCTATGGACTATGGAAGTTGATTAGAAACTCATCGTTCCAACTCTAGAGAACTTCACATCTTCGTCAGTACGCTTGCCTTGCCCAAAACATAGACTTGCAAAGGCAACAAAATGCAGCTGAGGTGGTTTGGTGTGTGTTGGTCGGGCAAGTATCCATTGTTGCAAGCGTTTGTTCCCGTGAAAACGTTAAAGGGACAGCATGACTGGTATCTGTTTAAATTTTGCCAAGGAGCTTTGAAGTACACCACTTGGATTGTTTGCGACGGCCCAGTGGATGCCATTTGGATTGAGCTTCTTGGCTTTAAGGAGGTGGATGTAGTTTTATTTTTTAAAGGAATAGGACCATCATCATCCTTGTTTTCCCCCTCAATGATCCTGAAGTTGAAGTTTTGGGGATTGTGACTCTCGACATACATCACAGCAGAAGCTTCCCTTTATATAGATTTTGTCACTCTGGCGCACTATTTGAGGAATCTGAACACTGTGTTGGACGACAACAAGATTCTGACATTGGCCAACAATGATCGTATCCCGATGACAGACAATTGCAAGATCGTCTTCGAGGCATCCCGCGGGAGGTGACACCATACACCATACAGTGGTAAAAGGAATCTTCTTCAAGTTGCTGTTGTGAACTCCATTTCTCCATTTCATTCTTACTGAGTTCTTTGGACCATGGGCAACTATATTGTGTTGAAGATCCTGATAGCCTGTCCAAAGAACTATAAATGTCATACCCTGACATGAAACGATACTGCAAACCTTCTACAATGAGTTGTCACCAAACTGGTGTGACGAGGTGGAGAACCTTCGCAATGCATCACCAGCCACGGTCTCCCGCCCTCCGCCTGCAGCTGTGGATTCAAGAAAACCTGAATTCTTTTGTGTCACCATCTACAGTAAATCAAATATTAACAAAAACAGTCCTCTTGAAGTGCTTTCAGACTTCCCAGTTCCACTCCTCTTTTGGATCATGAAAGGTTCCCCATCTCTGTCCATCTGTCGACACCCAGGTGCTGGTATCATCTATGTGAGTGCCTCCGACTTGGGTTGGCAACCCATCAAGGATGCTTGGATGCTCCGACGGCCTGAAATCAATGCCTCCCGCCAGGCGCAAGGGTGGGTGTTGAAAGGGGGTGTTTTTTTTCGTTTTTTTGAAGAGATTCAAGTTATTTGATTGGTAAATCTTCAGTGAAACATGTTGGTGCCCAGATGCATTGAGCCCTGCAGAGTTGTGTGAACATGCCAAGTCAATTTGGATACACATCTTTTAGATCCTTCCACAACAAACACAGTGCATAGTTGGGCTTCAGCAAGATGTCAGTGTTGAGGATGGCAGTTTTGTTGCTTGAGAAAGACTCAACCAGACCTTGGCAACTTCCACTGGCAAGGCAGAGGTGGACATCTTGGACCCTCTGTTTGACAAGTGCGCCTTCTGGGAGTTGGGCAATCTGAAGCGATGGATTGTCAGTTTGGGACGGGACGCAATTCTACCAGATCATCATATCCATGGTTGAAGGGGGCAGTTTTTTTGGTGCCCTGGAAAACAACATCCTGCCCCAAATAACATCATGTTCCTACGAAACCTCAGCATTGCTGGGTGGATGTTGGGACCTTGGCACTGCAGGTGGTTGAAGGGCAAGCCACCCAACTCCGGAGCTGCAGAAGACTTCTTTGATTGGTGCTTGAGAACCATCAAAGCAGCCACTCGGCCGAGGGAGCGTGTTTTTGCTACCAGAAAAGTAACCTTGAATTTGTGGAGATCTTTTCTGGGTGGGAGTGCAGGCTAAATAAGGGGTTGGTTTCTATACTTGTTGTCTCTACTTTACCGTGGCCAAGCTCCAGCAGTTTAACCTGTGCAGTTTGAATCATTTGATCTCTACCACAAGTTGTAATCCCTATACAAAGGGATTTTTTTTCGAGGGATGAGGGACTATTTTAGGCATACTCTGGATCTCTCGGATATTTCACCAAAGATTTACCAGTAAGATTATGATTGTAAGTATGAACAGATCCAATGAACTCTCCACCCAAGCCTTTGCCACCCATGACCAGTGGGAAGAAGGAAAAGATGACACTGAAGTGGAAAAAACCGAGGCGCTGAAATGGAACCCTTTAAAGAGGAGATTCCAAACATGGAAAACAATGACAATCACTGGAAGCCTGTCCATCACTTTCAGACTTCACATCATATTTTTTATTTTCATCCAAAACAGGCTTTCCGCAAACCAAGCCCCAGACGTGGTGAGCACAAGTTTTTGTGCAGTCTTCTTGCTTGAGGTCATGCCATGCAATGACTCCATTCTTATTTGCCAAACGTTGAACCTGCTCTCGGCATCGTTGAAACCCTATGTGGACGAGAATGCGATCCCAGCAGAGGCACTTTGCCACGGGCCCCAACCAGTGATAAACTCACGGTGGTATTGGGGAAGTCTTGAAGAATTATTCTGGTCTTGGAATTGGAATGGAAATGGGTGTGGCCCCAGGACATGTCTGCAAATAATTATAGAATATGAATCCACAACAGACTGCTTCTGGAGATCCAGCCAGCATTTATTTATTATTTTGGACTCACACCGGCCTGGCCTGGTCTAGGCCTTGGTCGATAGATTTTTCTGCAATTCTGAATCAATTTTTTGTGATCATTTAGCCTTCAATGCCAGGATCATTTAGTCTTGATTTATCTTTATTCCTTTTTCAAACATAGATAGAACAACAACATTCACTAAAGATGATAGTTTTTTTTGGGTTTTGTTGATGGCAGGATACCTACCGACGCATCTTGACCTGGTGCGTCATGTGGGGCTTTGGTGGACTTCTGGAGCCGGAGATGCGAAAAGTGCCACCTGGACGGCAGAGTGATGAGTCCGTGACCGATTTGTCTCAAATATGAAACAGATGTCATATCTAGTACATATATTATGTATATATATATATATATTCATACATGAATATGTTATTACAACATACTGTAATTTATATAGATATTGTGATACTCATACAATCCATATTATATTGTACACATAGCAAATGAAGCATCATGAGGGAACTGGCAAAGTGATGGGAACAGCTTGCAATCGCTTCAACCGAGGATCTGGGCAAAGTTCGTAGAGATCCTGGAAGAGAGCAAGCACAAGGACTGGCATCTCTGTGTTTTCCGTGCCAGAAGAGGGGTTGGAACAGCTCAATGGGTTGGTAAAAGGGCTACAATGACGTGGTGGTGATTTGTCTCACGATGATCGACATGGGAGCGACGTCGTTTGTAGTATGTGTAGTCCAAAACAAGTTTGTGTGGATTGAAAGATGCACCTGTTCCAAGATGTTCTGATTCATTGATCTGATAGCCCGGTACCTCGTTCTACTTTTCTACTTCCCTTCCTCAACTTGAAACTCTCCCTAGTGCGCCAGTGTTTCTCGCATTGGAATTGGCATGAGTCTTTTGCATCCTCGGCTCAAATCTCGCAACTCAGATTTTCCCAGTAAAATCTCCGTCGTCAGAGCCTTTCGTTCATTGTGCAGGATGCCATTCCTCCGTGTGAAGAGGGACAGACCATGTTCGAATGGGTCCCCGATTGGACCGACAAGACGCGTCCTTGGAAGAAATGGGAACCAGATGAGTGGAAGGCTCCCAAGGTGCCCGTGAAATGTAGAAATGGATAGACCGACCTAAATCTGATAGGTCGGGAAATGTCTGAAGTCTTGAAACATAAACAAAATGCTACCACACTGGTGTTCTAAAGTGGTTTTCGTTATTTCCATTCCTTACTGATGCAAAGGTCCATCGCTTCTGCCAGGTGCTGAACTTTTCAGCCTTGTTGATTCCAACAATGGACTCCGTGCGTGCAGAATACATCTTGGACATCATCGCCAAACATGATGTACCTATGGCGAATTCTTTCAAACCCATGTGTTGCTGGTATCATCATTTTCTTCCGAACCTGCGGTTGCTTGTTGGATTCGCTGATTTGACTGCTGCAGGGACGATTCATCTCCAGCTCAGGTGACGCGAACGCCGCCAGCTTTCAAGTCCAGTATGTTGGTAGGCGAATGGGAAAGGATGAATGGGATGTGCATGTGTGGATGCGGCTCTTTCTTGGACCCGACAATTGCCCAACAATGGTTGGTCTAGTTGAAAATCATTTCCATGACTTGTGGTTCCATTGTCTGCAGTAAGTTATACCCGCTCCCTACGCACATCAGGTCTCTTCTTCCAGGATTTTTGATTCCAACGACGAAGACTGGCCACATTTCTTCCAAAAAGTTTTCATGATGACCAAAATGAATCTGATCAAAAGCTGCAGAAGAGTTCTTAGCCAACCCCAAAGCCCTAGAGCTCAAGAGTCATGAGTTCTTCATTATTTAAAAGACAAATAAGAGACGCGGTTGCAATTGAAACTCGACAGGGAAGCAAAAAACAGGGTCATTCATTTGGTAGTCTTGTTGGTTTTGGCGTTCTTGTCCCACTCTTTGTTGGAGGAGAAGAACAAACAACCCATGCCCTGTCCGCTCAAAAAAGAAGAAAAAAGGGGAAGTACTGTACCGCTACTCTGTTTTTACAGAATGCTTTTGAATTGATGTTTCTCGCATTTGTTTTTCTTGTCCCTATTTTTCCACATTGTTTTGTTTTTGTTTCTCTTTGGTATTGGTGTTATTCTTGACATGCCAGAAAAGAACTCCTTTGTTGTAAGAGGCGACCAGGTTTTGGAATCTAGAGAAAAGATTGATGCCTAAGAACTCATAGAATTTGCATCTATTTCAACAGGGCAACATGCTTACTTGAAGGTTTCCAGGAATCGAACTTATTCTGACGTCATGTACAACGCCAGGAGCTCCGGGAACTGCCAAGACATCAACAGCTTTGATGTGACCTGGCCAGAGGTTGTTCACTTGGATTAATCAGAGACTTAGTGAGCTTGTTTTGATGGAGCTTTCTGAACCAATGGAAAAACGGGTATTGTAGATGATTCGAGAATGTCACCATCAATTTTTCATTGCCAGACTGATGAGTTTGCGTGCCGCAATTCTCCCAAGCATTCCACCTCATCAAATGGTAGAAAATTAGATAGGAGCTTCAACAGCCACCTCCAACTTCACCCTGAGCTGGTTCCGAGCACCTCAGGTACACTAGCAAGTTCTCACAGGACTGCGGGCGGAAGAGGCTGAAGTTCTGTTTGAAATGGAAGATCTCAAGAGTACCTGCTCAATTTTGGATGTGAAGAGAAGCCATTCATTTCAGTTTTGGGAAACCCTAATTTCAGGAAAAGCTATTCTACCGGGATTTGACAGTTGTCGGCAGACAGTGCCGGATCTCGTCCAAGCTTCAAACGTCAACAAAAATGAGCGACTTGTGACCTAGCCTGCAAAGAGGACACCATGCTTTCCAAGCGTATGAATCTGAGCAGTGCCACCCAGCCTTTGGGCTTCCAGAAGAGTTCCTTGGCGAAGATCACGGGAGAAGCGAGGCAACTGAAGCGACTGAAGCGACTGAAGCGACTGAAGCGACTCTTGATTGTTAGGTCGTCGATGTGAACCGAGGCATTGAGGGTGAGATTGAAAGAAAGACAGGAAAGACCTTCTGCCCACCAGGTGGCAAGAAGATGACTGTTACTTGGTTACAAGTTGAAAGGGTAGGTAGATAGGTACTGATTATTTAATGACAGGTGATGTTAGATGATTATAGGTAATGATAGGTAGAAAGATAGATAAGTAGATAGATCCACAGATTTACATTAATTTACACATTCATCTGCTAAAGTTGATAGATTTCAGGAAGCGACTGCTGTTTTTTGTCATGGTAGGAGGTTCATCTTTTTCGAGCCCACGCATTGAATGAAGGTCTTTATTGACGATGCCGCCATGCCATTGGTGAACAAGTGCCTTGGGAAGCGGCCGGTGCTAGACTTTTATACTTCACATCAAAGTCATGGCAGAAGTTCATACTGGGCAGGTGCACAAAAGCAAACGTAGAGCTCATATCGTTTCAGCAGGTGTTGGTCCACTCGATACAGGATCAAAAAGCAAAAAGATTCACTGAGGTGGGGTGATCAGATTACCAATGAGCTGGCACGTCAATTGATCGAAATGAGTGGCTTCTATTTCTTGGACAAGGACAAGCGTCGGGGTACCCCAGGTGGCGCCGCTGTCGAGAAGCGCCTTAGGTGGCCTGTTGTTGGTGTTTGTAGTGTAACACCCGAAGTGCTTGTTTGTTAAGGAAGATGTCAGTGTTTGCCGGCGCAGGGCATGATTTTTCTATATTTTTCTGGATATTTCATAGTAAACAGTCATTTCTTTAGGTAGTTCATCTCGTTAAAGAACAACTCAGAGTTGGATTTCTCTCGTTGAAAAGGTGTCTTTACACTGAGGTGGAGATTTCAAGAGCATCGAGGGATTGCAGTACATTGGTGCCATGGGACATCCAGGTTGGGCTGGGTGGAGAAGTGCTGATCTACTGAAGGATGGAGACTACACAACCGTTTTTTTTGAAAAAAAATAAAGGAAAGAGCCACCAGAATCAAGTGGAGCTTTTATTTGGAAAGATCTGTGGCCTTTGGAACATTTCTTATACCTAGTGACTTAGTGTTTTGATTCATTATTTACGCATCCAAGAGTCTGAGACTGCCACTGCCTTTGTGTTTTGTGATGAATCCATTGAACTTTGAACCTTGGTTAGGTGGTGGAAAGAATGACATCCCAAACCGCTACAAATCCAAGTGCTTTGGCTCAACAAGTGGAAACCATCCGGAGGTCTTCAGATCCCCGACGCAGGATCAACATGACTGCTATCCACCCAGGGTTCCCTTTCAATGCCTTGGTTGTTCTGGTCAGATGATTTTTTTGTATCCTCTGGGAGGACTATTCTTGGAGGCTCTCGCAGTGTTATATAGTTTTTTGGTTGGATGCGAAGGAGAGCCTTTTTCCTAGCGCTTTTCGTCATCCATGACCTGAGGTTCATGTGCTTCAACATGGTGTTGCCATCGACGGTGTCTGTGGACAACATCTTCGGCAGTATCATGAAGTCAAAGTTCAGCACCAAGGCAGGAATGTTTGTCATTGCCCAACCCAGCATTTTCTAAACTCCAAGTCAACCTTTGAAAGGATCATTGATCAAGACCTATGGGTTTTGAAGTTTCATCTTTGCGTTTGGGATGTGTTGGAAATTGATGGAAATATGACATATGACATTAGGCATTTGAGCGAGTGGTTCAGTGACAGGCTGGAGCGAAGCCGGATGTCATTGACCTCAGCAAGAAGCTGACAGCAGCCACTGTGGATGTCCTTGGCCTCAGGTGGAGGTTGTCAAAGTACAGGTGTTCCAAATCGATGGGCTGACCAGGAAACTGGACTCATGTGACACGTAGAAGCTAGGCTTTGAGTGTTCCAAAGGCTTCAGGTCAAGCCTGCTTCTGGTTTCCCAAGGTTTCATGCCCCCAACTCAATCAAAAATGTGCTTTCTAAAAGTAGGATGCCCAAATCATTTCAGATTCTTTTAGCCATGGAAAGATTTCATATTTCATAGGCTTTATGGGTTTCCCCCGTTGTACGTGTTCAATTTTCCAAACCTGGCGTTTGAGGTTTGGGATCGTGTGAAGAGCAAGTTGCTTCCCACACCCTTGCGCTGGGATGCCCAATCTGCGATTGTAGGGATCGTTGATGAGTTGTTTGAGCTTAAATAGCCACCAGGCTTTGAAACATTTTTTTTTTTCGCAGAGGTTTCCACTACATCTTCAACATGCGCGACTTGAGCCGTGTCTTCCAGGCGCACATAGCTAATCCGTTTCTTTGACACATGGATGAGGAAGATGGCCAGCATGGAGCGTCCACAATCGAAAGAAAGAGACCTCAACAAAGTGAAAGGGCATGCTGAGAGTAGACTAGACCTCCGTATCGTATATCAATTCTCACACTCTATCAATCCTCTGTTTGGGATTGATTTCTTCCCGCTGAAAGCATCAAGCGACCCTTGAGGATAATTTGGCCAAAAAACTCCAGTGAAAAAGCAACAGAGTCCAGGAGTCTAGATTTGTGACCTTCAAACCCTGGAAACTTGCCATTTTCTGAAGCTCCCAGGTTTAGAGTTTTTGATGTTTGGAAGGGTTGTACAGTTGTACCAAGATTATACTGCCTGCCCAATTCACAGCAACTCAAGTATGAACACCGCACCCCTCTCCCTGTTGTCTGATGTCAACATTGGCAGGGAATCATGGAATGCCCCGTGTCTGTGGCCAACACTCCTACCATTCTGGTCGGTCTCTGGAAGCATGAGTGTTGCTCAGCTGAAACTCAGTTGTGACAGGATGTAACGGTGCATGTCGGATCTCTAATCATCTATTTTACGTGCACCGTAGCACATCTATCGAATCTACACGATACATCTATCGAATCTACATGTATGTATGTATGAATGTATGTATGTCTGTCTGTATGTATGTATGTCTGTCTGTCTGTATGTATGTATGTATGTATGTATGTATGTATGCATGCATGCATGCATGCATGTATGTATGTATNGTATACAATATACATATTGAAATCCGACATTAATATCACATTCACTTCCCCCCACTTGGAATGTCCCTGCTTTGTGCTTGTTGTCGCAGTTCTATTCAGGTCAACGTGTCTTTGCAGACAAGCTGTGCCGTGATGTGGACAAGAACTTGGTCGAGTCACTTGGTGGTCTGAGACCATACTTCATCGTTCGTTCCGCTATGTGGATATCCAACTAATGGAGTTCAGCGGGGTTATTACTGTACAAACTTATTGCAGTATAATGCAGTCTGATGGTTGGAGTTGGAATGCTGAAAAGCTGTACAAATTATGGAACCAAAAATTACATGACTGGAAGATACCCCCCCATTCTGTGGATGATCCTTCCCACCTTCCCATCATACAACACATTCGAAAGGTTTGGAAGTCTACTTGAGGACACCTGGTGTTACACAAACACAGACAGTTCATACAATTTGTTGTTATATATATATATATTATACATAATTACATATATATATATATATGTATTAGTATTTTGATAAGTTATAGACATTAATGCCTGGTTGCTAACCTTGTGAATTGGAAAAGACAAGACACTGCTGATTTTGATGATGATGATGATGATGATGATGATGATGATGATGATGATGATGATGATGATGATGTTGATGATGATGATGATGATGATGATGATGATGATGGTGAGGATTTCAACTGCGCGTCGTTTGATTCAGGATTAGGATTGCCATCATGGTTTTGTTGTCAAGAAACCATGCCCCTTCTCTCCAGGAGCAGTCATCACCAGTCTTGGCTCTGGTATATAAATGACATTTTTTCTGGATGGGCAATGTCAGTAGGCGCACTCATGATACCTAAACATTACACTCGACAAAGCCGAAGCCAAACCGGTTCAGGAAAACTCTTGCAGAGTCTCTTGACAGCACTTCAAGAACCTCAGGTGAACGACCGAGACGAGTCCAAGGGACCCGGCTTGTACTTCCTCATGAACGTGACCAAAAACAAGTGATGCATTTGAGAAGCATCCAAGAAAACTAAGAAAATCTTCAAATCCATGCAAAAAGCTTCAGCAACGGGTTTTACATATGATTCATATCACTTGTGATTGCACAAGAATCTGACAGTCCTCAATTTCACCACTTCCCAAGACCATCTCAGCCACCCGCTAAGGTTTATGCCGCATCACTTTGGAGAGCAGCTGGCAGCAGACAACAAGAACACTGAAGCTTGAAGAGAGTCGATAAAAAGGGAAGCAAGGCTTCGAGGCGGATTTGTGAGAAGATGCACATGACACAACCAGAAAGTCAAGGAAGTCAAGGGCACCAGCAAAGGTCCAGTTTGAGGTTTTCATGATTTTCATGGCCTTCCTGGCTTTTGATCTTTTGGTTTGGTGGTTTATCGGTTTATCGAAATCATGATGTGGACTCCAGAGCACCGACACGAGGGATGTTGCCAAAGAAGTTGGAAACGCTTTGTGCAAGATGCCTGACTGCATGTTCGCTTTCTGAGGAATGGTTCGCAGATTTCCTGCGTGAAGTTGAATTTGATGATGATACTGGTGAAGAAAAAGGTTGGGTTCGTTGCGTTGCATCAACTTTACTTTCGAGTTTGGTTCCACATTCTGATTATTCCTGATGTACTGCACCTTGCGTTTGTTTTCAATGGGACGTGGCGGTGTTTGTGTTCAAGTCGATCTTTCCTCTGGCAGGGGCGCCAAAGGTTTACGAGCCAGCGGAATGGGAGACTGTCAAGGGGAAGGCGCCGGGTAGGGCAAATTGGGCTTCAAGATGTGGGGAGTGTGACATGACAAGGGTTTTCTGCTAGCATCCGCAAGTTTGAGTGATGTGATTCTTGTTCAGCCTGGCAAGTGAGCAAGGCCTACTACTACCTGGGCAGGTACAATGAGGCATATCCAGCCAAGGCCTGATAGCTTGACCATTGGTTTGTTGAATTTGACAAAGTCCTGATTTGTTCTTAGCCTCAGACATTAAGCTTTGCTTCTCATTTGACCTGAACCTCATGGCTTGTGGTGTTCTATGTATTAGTAGTTGTTCTGACAGCTTCAAGGCTCGACAAACAAAGGTTTCTTCAGCTCGGGAGAACTGACGCGCTTTTGCCATGGAGCCAGTGGCACGTTTGCCAGCCACAATGCTGCTTCCTCGGCCGGTGCACCGCGAGACTCTCCGGTCGGGCTGGTCAAGTGGTCATGCGATGCCACTGGGTGCATTGCTGTGTGGCTCCCTTCCCTGGATGTGTTCCAAAGAGCCGCGAGCTGCGCGAGCTGGCAGATTTGCAAGGCTAAAGTTCAATGAAAGGATCAGGGCAGTTCAGAAATATACTCATGGAGAGATGTCTGAAGAGTTTGATACTGGTGTTTCGACTGGATATCAATCTTTAGATGAATATTTCCGACCAGTTCGAGGAGAGGTCATTACTCTTTCTGGTCAACCAGGCAGCGGCAAGAGTGAATTTGTTCTATCAATGGCACTGAACATTGCCGAGCGTAAGGCTTGGAAGATTGGTCTATGCCTCTTTGAGCACAAGGCTGACCAGTTGTTCTTGCAGCTCCTGGAAAAGCGAAAGCGCATGAACTTCAATGATTTGGATTCCCTTTCTATGGAAGATGAAAAAAGCTGGCTTACACAACACTTCCAATCAATGACAGATTTCTCAGAGGAAATGGATTTGGATCAAATCCTGGAGCGTGCTGAAAGACTTGCAGAAGATGGCAACTTGCAGATGCTCATCATTGATCCCTATAACTATATTGCACAACCTCCTGGTCTGGGTAAAGAGATCCTGGAAACACACCTTGTTAGCACCTACATGACGAAACTCCAGCAGTTTGCAAAAAAGTACAAGGTCTGTGTCCTTGTGGTTGTGCACCCCACCAAGCAATCTCAGATTGCTGGCGGAGATCCCTCCCTCTACGACATGCAAGGGTCTGCCAACTGGTACAACAAGTGTGACAAAGGTCTCATTCTGCGGCGAGCCAATCGAGATCCAGATGCTGGCTCAACTCACGAAGTGGAGATCTACATCAAAAAGGTTCGAAATGGAGATTCCGGCAAAGTGGGAATGACCAAGTTGGAATTCCAGCCAAAAACCCGTTGCTACAAAGAGATCTATGTTGCAGTATGACATGAGTTCATGCGTTGAATGGTGTGATTGCTTTAGCTCGTAGCTTAGTATTTCATTGTCTTGAAGTTTAAACTTGGACACGGGGTTGCCGCATAGTCAGCAGGGGAAGTTGGCATGCCTGACCGGGTTGAATAAAGAGGAAAGCAGCAAAATGTCCCTGCGCTTCGCGGTTTGCATGGCAACAAAGTCTTAGCTGCGACAGTTTCGATTTCATGCCTGATGTCGGTTGAAGCAGTTCCCTGATGGACTCATGTCTTATGTTCTTGAGTTGACCAGGCCATGCAGTTGGTGCTCTTCGATGAAGCCATGCAACATTTGATGAAGATCAACCGAAACTCTGCTGCAAAGGGTGGTATAAAAACAATCACAAAAACTTGAGATGGCTCAGTTTCAGCTGACCACCACGACAGCAACAAGAGCAGCAGCGACGACGAAGACGAAGACGACGACGACGACAACAACAACAACCACAACCACAACAACAACAACCACAACCACAACCACAACCACAAGCACAAGCACAAGCACAAGCACAACCACAACCACAACTACAACCACAACCACTACTACCACTACCACTACCACTACCACTACCACTACCACTACCACCGCCACAGCAACCACAACAACCACAACAAGCACAAAAACAGCCACAACCGCAACCGCATCCAAAAGCCCGAAGCAGCAAAAAACGAACAACTGTATAATTACATTGCATAGACAAAAACGATCAAAGAGGACATGCTGCGGTGATAGCAGCATCATAATAGCAAATAAACCAAGACTGATAATTGCATAACAGCTACATCACTGCGAACAGAACCATAAAGCAAAATACAAGTCCATCATCGGCAAACACTGACCTCAGGCCGGGTCCATGGCATGTGCCCCTTGAGGTCTTGGTAGTCCAAGATGAAAGCTGAACATGAAAGAATTTCCTTCTGGATATCAGAATGTTCAGAATGAGTTTTGGTTCAGTGGGTCGATATATGAGGCACCATTCAGCAGAAGCGTGGCAATGCCATGTTGGTTGGTGTTGGTGGTAGCGGCAAGCAGTCTTTGGCAAGGCCTAGGGCTGAAACGTTTGCCTTCGATTAGAGTCAGTTGATAGGATTGAGAAAGACACAGGATAAAGGATGGAAAAAGATCTTTTAAAGGGCATAGGCATCATCCATGATGTTTTGAAAGATATCAAAGGGGTTGGGTCACACTGGGTTTCGGATCACAAAGTTGACTGAGTCGACTGGCCAGGCTGGCAGCCTTCACGTCTGCCCACTATGCCTTCCAGTGGCTCGGTTGGGACCGTGAACCATCCTGACATGTGAATACATGTGACGCATTTCTGGTAGAAGATGGATGGTTTGAAGCAATTAGGCCTAGTACTGTGCACCCCGGTCAGAAGGCTGCTGCCACACAGGAATCTAGCAGGATGCTTCTGAGTACCACAGACACAAGCAGCAATTACTTCTGTTTTCGCAACAAATTGCACCATTTCAAGGCAGTGTACATGCGTGCAGGATACTTGAACTTTTGGGACCTTGATGGAATTTACAATTCATTTTGCTTTCTTGCTTCTTAAGCAGCTGGTGTCCGAGGATCACTATTACAAAGACCTACAACGACAATGCGCTTTTCGAAGACTTGAAAGCCTTGTGTATCCGCGCGGGAGTGAAAGGTGAAAGCGTCACCTTCATCTTCACGGATGCGGAGATCAAGAGCGAGGCCAGGTGTACAGACATTCAGTTGTTGGAAGATGAATGAAGATGATGACACACTTCGAATCCATTTGTAGTGAGTTATGTTGCAACCGACAACGGTTGACGCACTGCAGGGATTCCTGGAGTACATGTGCCTTGACAGCAGCATGTCGAGTTCCTTGTGAATCAACTACTGGTGTTGAGGCTGTTTAGCTAGGCTGATCATACCCCCATCATTTGGGTCTTATATTTTGTTCCAAGGAATTCCGTTTGAGGGTGGTATGAGCATCTCCCATACAGTTTACTGTTCATCGTGCCCTTCCAAGCTACTGAAATCTGTATTTAAGTGGCAGGCTGCCAACGCCTTTCAGTTGTACCGCTCTGCGGAAAACGCAGATCTGAATCATCACAAAATCGGTTGCTTCCACGTTTCAAAGAAAGATGTCATTGATTTCCGTCTATCAACTGTTTGCTAGTTTGCTTGGTGGCTTGTAAACGTGTGATTCTGAAGATCTTGCATGATTCTGCATGAATTTTGTGGCCATACGTCAAATCTTAATCCTTTCGAAGTCTGGCATCGAGGAACTCACTCTTGGCAACAGGCAGGGTGTCTGCGGAACTGTGGTTTCCAGTAGCTTGCGTGCTTCAAACAGCGATGCCGTGACAGGAGAAGTAGTAGGCCTCTTTGCCAAGGATGAAAAGGATGCCATGTGCGGTGATGTACGCAACGATTTCGTGAAGGACAACCCCAACATGGAGGAGCGGGGTGCCCCCATCCAAAAAGCCAACATGGACCATTTGAGGATATTGCAACCTTAGAAAGGCTAATTTTTCATAGTTTTTCACTTCCTACCGGATAAAAAGGTTTATGCTTTGGAGGATCGCATTTCGATCGGCCTGCTATTTGGCTTAACTTCAGTGATTTGATGATTGAAAACCAGGTAATTCCAATCTAGGCAAATGCAGTTGACAGCGAAACCATCAGGAGAATTTGCTGAACATGTACAACTATCTTATGGATCGACTCCGTGACAACTTGCACGTGTGCCTTTGCTTCTCTCCTGTCACTTGCCTTATCAAGATGGATCCCAAGACACAGACAAGTCAACCGACTTTTTGGTTGAATGGTCCAAGGTGATGCAAGTTCTCCATTCGAAATAGATGCATTGCATTGCTTGATCACTGACCGATTTGTTTAGAGTCTAAATTCTTACTGGTCATACTGCTTCTCTAACCAGCATATTGACAAACAAACCCTCTGTACAAATTGGCTTAGTACCCCCCAAACAGTTTCTTCAACTTCCATTCCCAACTGTTTCGACTCAAGGTCCTTGTCTTGCAACTTCCACCGACCTAGGTGAATGCAAAGTTTCCAATCCGTGCCCAGAAGTTCCCTGCGGTCTTCACTGTGAACATCAATTGGTCCCTTGGACAGCGGCTTGAGCACCTTGAGTGTCCCAAGAATCCCAGAAATGAGAGAAAACATGTGGAAGAAATTCGTAGCAGCGATCCAAAAAGTTAATGGTGGAACAAACATGCCATGTACATCTTAAATGTTATCTTCTGTCATCTTCTGATAGAGGCGTGACTGTCACCTTGACAGCTTCCAAGGTTCATGCCATGGCCAGAAGCCGCCTTGGTGGCAGTGAGTAGTGCCTTCTTAGGGTCGTACAAGTGCCTTGGAATTGAATTGAGTTGACCTTGCAATACTCAGCTGTACTGTGAGCTCTTCAAGAACCTCTATTGGTGTCAAGTATAGGTGGTGTCTTCGTTTCAAAATGTAGGCAAGATTGAGCTTATCAAAATGAGACAAGAAAGGAATTTATGGACCAGACGAATGAATAAACAAACATTATTGAAAAATATGTCGGAATGCAAAAGACTTCAGCGTTGCATGGCAGTGCTGAGAATAGAAGAGTGAACATCTCCAACATGCTTCAAGTATGGGTCTTTTTTTAATCCATTTCCAGTTACATGGACGAATCAACTCAAGGGAGCAACCTTTTTACCGAGGTTGGACTGCAGCGAGCAGGACAAGGGTCGACTCTATGCCCTCACGGGCAGTTTCCAGGCTCTCACTCGAGATCTTTGTGACCTCTACTACCAGCGTGCCACGTCTTATTTGGATGGGTTTTTGAGGGGGGGGGGTTCGTGCTTCAAAAGAATCCATGGGGTCATTTTTTCATCAAGCAGCCTACCAATCGATTTGTGGTGACCTCAAAAATGCCTGCTGCTAGAATTGAAAGAAGCATGACTCATCATAAATCCAAGTGCCAATGTGCCAGAGTCCTGGCAGTGGCTGATGAGGCATGCGCAAGAATGTGTATGTGACGCCGAAGAGTTTCTTGTGCCTCATTGACTTCTACAAAGTGCTCTACGTGGGGTAGCTCAAGGATCAGAGATGTTTGGGAAGAGGTTTGGCAATTGAGTGGGCAAAAGAGTGTTCCAGCCCGGGGAATTGATGATTCTTTGCAGCCCACAGTTCCCACCAGTTTTGAAATCTACCGGACTCTGTTTCTACAGAGAATCGCACAGGTCAGATATCATATCTAGAATGTGATCATTCAACTCATTTTGCACATGTACTGTGTTATATTTTCATGGACGCACATGTGCTTCCAATTTTCTGAATGGACTAGTGACTAGTGACTAGATTTTGGTGAGTTCAAGAGCTCCAAACAGGTGTCATGTGGGACAAACTGAGGCCGTGAAATATGAGGAGATCAACGTCCAAGAGAGGAGTGTGAATGTTGGCTTGCAGAAGCTGAAAGAAGCATCTCAAGCTGCATGTTGAGTGGTGCAGTGACTGCAGTGACTGCGGTGATGAATGTTTTTGCCCGGGTTGACTTGACAAAAAACTCTTACTGAGTTGCTACTTGTATCGTTGACCGGTGGTCGCGTTCAAAGATGACACACACCCAAGGCCTCCGAATTCGTGGAGAAGCTGAAGGCAGAATCTCAGTGGGGTAGGGCTCAAAATTAACGACTGACCCATTATTGCCGGATTATTGGAAACTTAAAGTGGTCGACCAAAAGTCTGCAGGGCCACACTCGTACTCTACTTAACTTTTGATACATTGCCAGCTATGGAAATCAATCAAGCAGTGTTCAGTGCTCAGCCGTGAATTGTCTTATGACCCCTGGCTTCCCTGTCAGATTGAACTGAAAGAGCAAGACGTGGTGCTTCGAGCCGAAGAGAAGAAGACCACGGCCCTTCTGGAGAAGGCCCAGATGGAAGATGCTGCAAACATGTCCAGAAGAGGTTAGTAGACAGGTTGCTGCAGGTGGATGGACACTTGCCTCTATATTATTTGTGCAGAGCACACACAGTGGAGCAAAAAGCCAATTGCAAGTTAAACCCATCCTTGGAAGAAATTCTTGTTTTTGACCACGACAGTTGTATTAGCCAATTCTTGTGGGAAAACATTCAACAGCATTCCTGCAAGTTTGCTTCTTGCAGGTGATGGGAGAGAAAGCCAAGGCCGACAAGAAAGCTGAGCAGGTGGGTGTTCTTGAAGCCGGCTGAAATCAGATGTTCATGCCACGTACATGAAACGAAACCGCCTGAGAACTACACCATCGTTCCTACTGACTTCAGATTTTGCCAGGTGAATGGTCAGAAGGCTGAATGCATGGCAGAGGCTGCGAAAATCGAAGGTCCTTGGAATGCAGTTAGACGAGTCAGGATATGCCAAGTCACTTTGAGTCGTACTGATACAGGCTAGTACTGCTTATGACCGGGACCTCTATACTAGTTCTTTTAAACTGATATGTGCACTTGCCGTGACAACCAGGATCCCTTTTTTCAAAACCTCGTATCAATCTTTGCATATCTTTACGACATTTTCATACATTTTCTGGTTTCGGCCATCCTAAGCAATTGTCGGAGACAGGGCCTGGGGTCACTTGAGGTGAGAAGCAAGATGCCCAAGTGGAGTTGGACAAGGCTTTGCCTTACCTGCATGAGGCTGAGTCGGCCTGTAACTCCATCACAAAGAAGGAGCCTGTTGAGCCTGAATCATTGACATGGCGAAGCAGATTTTTGTATGATTTTGTGAGAACAGCAGCAGCTCCAAGCATTGAAGTGGAACATTGTCAGCTCCTGTCCCCCAACATGACCCTGACATTTGGTTCGGTATTTTCCAGGATATTACAGAGATTAAGACCAACAACAAGCCAGTGGACATCATCAAGCTCACCTTTGATGGCCTTCAAATCTTGCAGTCCAAACCTGTGATGAGCGTGAAGGCATCCATGATAGGACCATTACTCTTTTGATGCTTGTGAATAGTAGGGACAAAGGGGCATCCTCCCAAAATGTGGTGGTTGGTCGTGGCTGGTGGTGGTGACCTACTTGTTCATGCAGATTGCCCTTATGCTCCAAATATCCGTCCGATATGGACAAATCCTTTTCGGTCAGTGTTTGCGACATACAACATGCATCAAATGCTCTGGAAAATCTTGCTGAATGTGCTCACTTTATGCGGCTTTCAACAGATTCTCCGATTCCGTCAGGTAGGGGAGAAGTTCATCAACAAGGTGACAGCCTCGTTCATAGAAGACTCCTATGAGGAATTTGCAAAGAAGGAATTGCAGGAGTGCTGCGGAACCAAGAATGCACAGGGTCTGAGGATGGGAGATTTTTCATAGTTCAGAAAGAGGCCGACCGAACCATGCAGGGTTTGTCTGGAGTCTCCTGGTTGACCAACTTGAAGGTTTAATTTCAAATATTCGAGCCACACTCGGAAAATGAAACGTTGGTGTTACAATGCTTTTGTTCGAGGCATTCAGCATGACTCTTACCCTTAGCCCCATGACCTTCAATGGCCAAAGGAAGGAACACCCTGATTTGTTTCTCTAGTGATCTCTATTTAATGTATAATCCAATGCTTCCTATTGTTCTAAGTTGAGCCACCATTTCTCAGACACCTGGTTTGATGACAGTTGACATCTTTGCCTGATAATTGCGAAACACTGCCAGGATATGAACTTCTTGGCCGGTATCCTTGATTTCGCTGCAAATGAGAAGGACTTTCACCCTGCCAAATTTTGGGCTCTGGAGTTAATAGAGTCCATAGACTTCCCACAGAACCTCACCATTTCTGCGATCCCCCACCTTTTGAAGACCTTGTGGAACGGTCAACAAAAGTATTGTGATTTAGCTGCAGAACTATGAGTGAGAAGCTGCCAGGATAACATCAATGATGAGACTTGCGAATTGCTAGAGCCATACTTGCGCTACGACGAGGACCATTTTTTTTGCTTGTACCATTACTTGCTGAAGGAGTTATCAGGCCAGGTTGTAATCGGAACAGAAATGGGCAAAGTTGTGAATATTCCTACATGGGTGCTTTCGCCCCATTTCCCCGAAATGTGTTTGGATATATCAAACACTTAGCCGTAGCCAAACGCAAGGATGCCGCGAAGAATTGGAGCCCGTTTGCACACAAGGTGCCTGAGAGACCAGATGCACATCAGTTCAGAAGCACCTTTGTAATGTGAGTCACAACTAGGGATGGATCACAATATCAGCTTGCCTTTCTTTGGAGGTCAGAGATCTCCTCTCGGAACCTGATCAATCAAAATGAATCGTAAGCAATGTACACAAAGATGTCACCTACTTCTTTTTTACACATTCCAGGGTGACTGGCTGTTGGTGACAAACTATCAAACACTGCACTCATCCTGTCAGCATCTTCAATGAGTACTGGGTATTAGCTTGCTCCAAGTTGCTGCAAGATCACTATCATCTATAGGAGGTCATTCTGACTCCAAGTATATATTGATGGACAAAATTCTGCACCAGTGAAGATGGATATATTACGGTAATGAATTAAAAGACATCCATGGATCATGGGATATTGATGGATAGATGCAATTTTGGATATATTTGGTACAGCATCTCAACCGGTATGGGACCCAGATTTGGGTCCCGTCAACCAGTGAGACAGGATGGCATTCCTCGTTTTTGGCAGGTCTTGGACCCAGATCTGGCAGGCAAAGCCAGTGGGGCTGCAGCCGGTCTCTGTAAGTTCGTGGGTGCAATGGTGCCTTGGCGCACAGGTGTTGGATTGAGGATTTTCAAAATTTTGGTTGGAAAATAAATGCGCTTAGGTTACTTGGGTTCAAATCAGGTTTTGCAAAAGCTTCCATTTGCATACTGGTGGCGAACTGTTTGGATCAGAATTGCCATGGAAATGTGGAGAAGTTCAGATTGGTTCGTTGTGATCATTCAGTTCATGAAGGCAAAACTTGCCAAGAATCTGCGAGGACTATACTGTAACTGGAAAACACAGTTGTGAGATTTGCAGACTGTATCAAAGTGTGCAGATTTCAATCCCAAAGATGCTGCCAAGATGATACTTGAAACATCTTTTTTTGAGATTTCTTGAGTACTGTATTCAGAGTGAAGTCTGAGATGGGAGTTTTTTTTGCCCCCATGCCCCATACCTGTCCTTGTAGCACTTGGTAGCCCTTGCGTCTTTGGTGATAAGGTGATGTATCACGGCGCTGCCAAGATTGTGAAGCCCAAGATGGATGCTTTGAAGGTGGCTGCCGCCAAGTTGGCCAAGGCGCATCGAGGGTTTTGAGGGAGGACGTGACATGACGGTTCACGCGGTTCATTATGGTCACTGATGATGATGACGACGACAGCGCAAGAAATGGATTCAGATTCCGGTGAAACTTCGGGGAAAGCACTTAGAGCTTAGGCAGAAGCCGAACTGAATGCCGCAGAAACTGAGCTCAACAAGGTCTTGGCCGAGGTCCGGATGCAGTTGAAGTGGGTGAAGAATCATTGAGTTTTCCGGGTTTTCCTTGTCTTGCTCGCTTTTCCCTACAGTTCTTGCGACAAGAACTTGGAAGTATACAGTTGGATCTTCTGTCTTTGCGACCCGAAAAAATCCCGAAAAAGGGATCAGGGTCGTATGGTTCGAATCTTCCGAACTCGCAAGGTAGCAGAATTGGATGCCGAGCTGGCCAAGGCACAAGCGGTGATGAACCAGTTGAAGGACCTTTTTTTTGGGGGCGGCTGGCCTTGTTCTGTTGAACAAGAGAATGATATCTAATATCATTATTCTATCTGTCTATGTATATTCTGCCAAAGAAAACACCGACTTAACGCCAAGATGTTTAGAAATGGTTCCTTCATCTAAGCGTATCCTTGCCACTTTCCGTTTCCCAACGAAGGACAGCGCAGCGGCGATGCAACGACAGATGGACGCCGCCAACAAGTTGCTTTCTGGTCTCAGTGGTGAGAATGCACGATGGACTGGGCAAAGGGTGTAGAATCGCAGAGGGTTGAAAGGGTGAGGATCCAAAAGTGCTAGTTGGATTCTATTTGATTGGATTTTTGGGGATGATTTCCGATTTTTTGCTGATTGATACTTCTCTTCGAAGTGAAGCATTTCAAGCCCTCGCATATGAGCTCTCACTTCGTGCACGATGACACTGCCAGGACAGAGGATTCCAAAAATTTCGCCTTGCGACGAAAGAGGCCTAGATTCTAGATGTTTTGATGTCGTCGTTGTGATCGTATTTCATTCACACTCGTGAGTCAGGTTGTGGTCCAGTCTCCGTTCCATGTTCTCTTGTCTTTTGCCATTTGTTGCCATTGCCCTTGCTGCTTGTTCTTCCTTCTTGCTGTTGTGTGCTATCTTCCTGCATATCATGCACAAGTATGACAGTATATACTACAAACATCATACAGATTGATTTTGACGTGGAACATTGATGCCAAAATCATGACATTTGTGTTTGCGTCGTATGAATATGACAAGCTAGTATGAGCTTATCTTCACATGCACATATATTCAGGTGTATAGAGCATGCTCTGTGGGTGCGTTGAACTTTTAGGTGTTTAGGCATGTGTATGTAATTATAAACTATAGACTGTAGACCTATGATATAGATACACATACTGTCATTCATTTCGAAAGTGGCATGAGTCTTATGCCTATCAATTTGAGTATGAGTATGAGTATGAGTCGAATTTGCTACTGGAGTTTCTGCGATTCCCTTGGTACCAGAATCTTGCCCTGCAGGATACATTTATTGCGATATTATTTTCGCGGATGTAATCACATGTATGTATAGTTCCATCTTTGCATAGATAAAGATTCCATCACAAGACCATCTAAAAGCGACATGAACTAGAGATCTCTTGTGGCAAGGCTCATTGGTGATGTGGGATGTGTATGCGCCTTCGTCATCTACTGCGGCCCCTTCAACTCTGAGTTCCGTGACAAGCTTTATGCCAGCTTCCAGGATGGACAATCTGCTCACCAGTAATCTGTGGGGAGAACGGAGCTGCACTTTTTGAGACTTCGAAATTGAAAGCAGCAAAGACCTCAAACACAAAAGACCTCAGGGGCACAGTCATTCTGTCAACGAAAGTGCTGTCAACCCTATTGGCAGGCGGATACTCAGAAGAGAGCGGTGCCAGCACATGAGAAGGCAGGCAGTGATTACGTAAAGTGTTTCGTTTTCAGCTCACGTCACGCAGATGCATGCACATTTTATCTGCCAAGACTTTGCCTTGGAAGTTGGTTTAAAAAGCTTGGAACTTGTGGTGCGTACTGCTCAGATCCCCGTGGTCAGCTTCCTGGTGGATCAGGGCACCATTGGAGAATGGGCCTTGGAGGGCCTTCCAAGTGCAAAGCTTAGCCGAGTCGCAAATCCCATCCGTTCTTCTGTCCTGACTTTGGTCAACCCTTTGCATTTTTAGCATCATTACTCTCGCGACTTCTGAGGTGATGAACTGTCCATTCAGAATGCCATCATGGTGACTCGCTCCTCTCGATATCCCTTGATGGTGGACCCACAGGGCCAGGCTAATCGCTGGATTAAGTCTAGAGAGAAGGCGCACGTTTGACATGGGGTGGGACTGACAGGGGAACAGTGGAAGTAGGATACGGCTAGGGACATTTCAAAGGGAGGAATTTAAGATTTACTGTAGATGTTTTGAAGGAAATACCTCGTGCAAAGAAGGTTTGATTTGTTAGTAACTTTCGATTACAATTTTTTAAGAATGCTCCATCTTGAATTTTTGGGATGTATCTACTAGTACCTAGCCTAATATATCCCTTGGACAGGTTTCCCCAACCATTCGTGGGTTCGATCCTGAAAAGCAGATCCTTAGGCATAATCTGACAAACATGTAGGAAGTCAAATGTTTCTATCATTTCATCTGTCCTATGCTCGCTATTTTTGCTATCCCAATGCCTATCATCCCAGTCCAATCCACTGATGGCTTACTCAAGAGGCATGTAAAAAACAACGTTCAATGGATCACAGCCAAGCCATCTACCATGCCCAGGCAAGGATCAGTGAGAATCCCTCTATGTGCATCACAACCCTCACTGCCAAGAATTTGAAAGATCAGATTGAGTTCACCATGGGTGGCTGGGAGTTACTGTAGTTGGAATCGTTGGACTTTGGATTTTTCTGAAGTTGGAGCAACATGAGAAGTAAAAGAGATGAACAAATCAACAGGGAGGAGGTCCGGTCCACTCATGTATTTTTTGCAGAGGAAAGAAAGGTTTTCAAAAAGGCCAACTGTGCCACTTTCCTGACATTTGAATCAACTCCTCTTTTGCTTGGTCATCCCAGGTGAGGGACTGTGTTTGATCATCGAAAACGTGGAGAATGAGGTGGATCCCATGTTGGATCCTGTCTTGGACAAGCAGATCATCAAGAAGGGCAGCTTGGTTCAAAGATCATGATGAAGGTGAGGCATGTTGAAGGATCAGGTGCAATGACTCAAAGGAAATTGGGATCTTGTGATCCTGCACAGCCACAAGCCAAGCGATTTTTCTCAGACTGGCAGAGAGTAGAATATGAGTGAAATGTTTTGAACATGGCTGACCTAGTGGCTGCACTCATTTGAATTTTCCTGAGTCCCAAGGAAAGAACAAGTACATCAATGTCAGTGATCAGAACATGGACTACAAGGTACCCAAGCTTGGCATGAGACGATACAGCTGGCTGAAAGTTTGGGCTGTGTAGAAGAGCTCCACAAACACCTTTGTTTGGTGGGAAGGAAAACCTTGTGATTCAGTTACCACCAGAATACCACGCCAAGAAAGTCCAGACTGTTTTCAGCAGTCTTTGATAATACTCTGCCAACTTCACATTGAAGCTCCTTTGCATTGCGTTTTACGGCAGAATTGAGCTGGCCGATTTGGGCCGATTTGGATGGATTTTTGCAAATCCTTTTTGTTCTGTCATGGATCTGGACACTTCCAACCCTGATTCAGGATAATTTCAGCTTGTACTTCACCTCCCGACTGCCGAATCCTCACTTCAGTCCAGAGCTGTCAGCCAAAGCCACAGTACTTTGGTTAGAGATGGGCAATGGGTTGGGGATGAGTGAAGAGGATGACTCAACAAGTAAGGACCACCTGCTTTCATCCTGACGAAATGGTGAAGCTTCATAGGAAATCAGCGGATTTTTATGGAGTTTCGGAGCCCTACTTTCAGGGACACCTACATTTTTCACAAAAACAAACTCAGATGAAAGAACAGTGATTTTCCCAAAACGAATTGCTTCCACACTCCAGTGACCCAAAAATTCAGATGGTTTGAGATGGTTTCATGAGGCATCATTGACCATATTCCATCTTACTAGGTAAGGCCTCCCTTTTGCTTCGCCCCCAATTTGAGGTGATCGACTTCACAGTCACCTTGAAGGGTCTGGAACAGCAGCTGTTGGGAAAGCTGATTGGCATGGTTCCTTGTCTCCGAGCTATTGAGTCAACATTTTTTTTTTTGAGGGGGTAGGAAAAGCGTCATGAACTCAAATCTCCCGTCAGCATAGGCCTTCTTCTTCCTGCTGCATAATTTCGTGATGATGGTCATAGTCTAGTCATAGCAATGTATATAGAGACGAAACGAGCCTGCCCTTCTTTTATCCCCCTGCAATCAAGTCAAAAGAGTGGATAGCAGTGATAGCAGAATGCATACTGCATAATGCAGAGACGCACATTTGGGCGAAAATTCATTGGTAGATAGGGTTTCCAACGGCCTTCCATAATCCTTTGAAAGGTTGGAGAAATAATGATGCAGTTTGTCCAGCTTCATATATGAAGTCTGAGCAGACTACCCTTGAACAAATTGGAATGTCAACATTTTCATTGATTTCGGGCTTGTTTGCTTGTTTGATCAATTCAAGACCAGACTTTTTGAACAATGCGATCTGCCAAGGAGATGAAGAGCTTGGAGGATACCTTGGCGGCGCTTGAAGAAGATGTATCTTGGCGTAGAAAATGTTTGATCTGCAGAAATCGTAGACATAGGATTACAAACAAAGAACGCCAAAAAAGTGCAACACGAAATGACTGGAGTAACGATGGCAATCTTTCCTTACTACAACCTTCATCAATATCCCATTTGCTACCTGCCGGGCTTCTGTTTCTTTCAAAAGCGTCAGTCCAGGTCACCAACAACACCAAGTCCTTGCAGCTGTTGGACAAACAGCCAATGCCTTAAAAGCCTTAAATCTGAGATGGTTTGAGAAAAAGGTGCACTATTCCATCATGACAATCATTGGGAAACATGAAGAGACATGCTGATCACTGGGAACCACTTCCCTAAATTGACCAAATGCTTAACCTTGGACTGAAGGTTGTTGGAACGATTGTCCAACTCACAAGGAAATCTGTTGGAAGACACGGAGCTCATTGAGGTGCAACTGTGTGAAAAATCACATCAAAGAAATTGGATTCATTGTTTGATCACCATGTCACTGAAGGTTGTTTCAAAAAACTACCTTTCGGAAAATCTGATGTCCTAAAACTCACCATTGAGCACACAAACACACTTGCCACGTTTCTCGGGTGGGCATCGGGTCTCACATCGGTTTGCGCAGGTGCTGGCCAATACCAAAGCAAAGGCCAAAGAAGTGGAGGGCAAACTGAGAGAAGCTGATGAAAGGACAGATCTCAGGGCTCAGGTCATGGTTGGTGATTGAGGTTGGTGGTTTACCATGCTGGGCATACAGCCGGTAGAGATGTGTTTTTTTTTCATATGGGCTTACTATGATAGTAAATCACCCAGATTTAAACACCAACTAGCCACTCCACTGGCATTTCTTAGTCTTTGAGTTTGGTGTTAAATAGGGCCCCTTTTGCGCTGCAGGAAAGTGGAGATCAACGAGAAACGTGAGCAGTTCAGACCCGTTGCCACCAGAGGCCAGGTCGATCAGTTGGTCAGACTTGAGCTGGATGTCCCTACGTTGGATTTGCAGGTAGTATCATGTACTTCAACATGACGGTGTCTTCCTCAAGGGATTTGGGATGGAAGATAGAAACACGAAAACATAGAAAAAGAGGGAGAGTTGTCAAGATTTGTGAAGTTTGCATGAAGTCTTGATGAAGTTCTTGACTTCAGCCTTGAGTTGAGATACCTCTCGCGTTCCTGAACCTAGGACATGACCAACGTGGTGAATCCCATCACAAGTCAAGCTTCCGGTCCCTTGGTACGAATGAAGAAATTCAGAGCAAAAGGAACCATTGTTAGTAATAAGTATGATGTAACTATGATAAGTTGGATCATACATGACCATCCATCATTGTCCAGGAAGTTCAGTCCCTACCATCGGGCCAAGTATTGAAATCAAGGGCCCACAAATGAGAGACGCATCGATTCTTTTGGTCTGCCTTTCATTGTGAAAGAAAATTGTTGCTTTGATGGATGAGATGCTGTCAGGTTCCCTGCCAAAATCGGAGATGTGGCCTGCTAAACAGCAAAATCTTAGGTTGGATGTACAACTGCTCACTGCTTCAGTTCTTGGAGCAATTCGAGATCTCTGTATCTCAGCTGCAAAGAGAAGGGTCGCAAGGGTCGCTGAGTGCCAGTACTGGAAACTGAGCAGGAGGCAAGCCACTCCGTTTGAACTGCGTTGAAATCATAAGGTAAAGCAGTCCGAGAAGGCACAGCCAACATCCAAACGCGTTGACAAGATCATTCACTACTTGACCTACAAGGTGCCATGCTGAAGTTGATACAACGAACTGATTAGGCGGTGATACCCAAACTGCTTGAGTCAGCATAGGATGCATCCAACACTTTGTTCCCATGGCTTCACACACCGTGGTCTTACTCGGTCTTACTTGAGAAATGCGGGGGGCTTCCTCGGCGATGTCTCGAAACGAATGCAGGTGTACAGGTACATGAATCGTGGACTCTATGAGCGCGACAAAATGCTCTTCAAACTGTTGGTGACTTTGAAGATCATGACGGTGGCCAGTCAGATCCTGGGCAAAAGAAGTCGTCGAATGCCCAATATTCACAAGCCACAAGATGCAGAGAAGAGGGTTTTGCTACTGATGATTCTTTCTAGTGGCTACCATGAATGATATTTTGGTGGCAAAGTTTGAAACCTAACTGAAGCGAATAAATGAATACACTATGAATACTGTATAGAGGAAACAAAGCCCATCAGAACTAGTGTATCTCACACCAAGCAGCAGTTCCTGAGGATCACTTCTGGAGATGTCGCCATTCTGTTGAAGGCGAGCATCAACGGGATGGAAACGGAAAGCAGATAGGAAACGCCAAAAGGCTTCAAATTCCGTTTGATTGGATCCACGAAACCTTGAACACAAGGTTTCCTTGAGATTTGACATGTTTCTTTTCGTTTGCTTTAAATTTATTGTATTTCTGCTAGAAGGCAGACTTTTTGACTTTTTGTTGTTCCTTTTCGATAAAAGATGCAACTCATTTCATTTGATGTGCGCGCTATCTCCACCAAGTCGACCAAACACCGAAAGGCTGGATCCAGCTTGGACATCAAGGGAGAACGCGTGAATCCTTTCAGCAAGTGGTTGCCAGACAAGGCACTGGGAACCCATGAAGGGTGAAGGGGCGGGCATGGCGGATGGTTACTGCATGCAATAGATTAGTATGGTCCATGGTATTCTTTTGTGACCAATGTGATTGGATGTATGTAGACGTTTCTTTTGGTTTCGTTCCAAGCTTCACTTTTTTTTGTGAACAACACACCGTCTCGTTCCAAGCAATCTAGCAAACAGACAGTTCAAATCCACCAAGGAAGGATGTAACTATCTCGACCTAACGAGCCAATCTTCCTCGAATTTTCCCTCGGACTCGTCCTTGAGTTTTTAGCCGAGAGAGCGGCAGGTGTGGCTGAACGTCTTGGCACTTTCACGTCAAGCTTTCGGAGTTGATCAGACTCTTGGGATGGTGAAATTGTCCTGACGGGTGGTGGATAGTTGGACGAATTTATGCTTGTCAGGCAGGACAATACTTGTCTGTAGTAACGATCTCTAGAATCTGTGGTGTGATTGTGAAATCACTTTGTACTTCACTTGTGATGTGAGCATGTTTGAAGAAATGACTGAATGTGAAGATGTCACCGCGCAGCTGGTGGCAGCTGTTTGCTTGTTCATTTGCTTGCTGCAAAGTTGTTTTTGAGATGGTGGGAGATTGTTCATCAGGTAAATGGATACTGGATACATGTATTTGCATGTCAGTAAAATATATTTGCCAATGTACAAGCGTACATTGTACATATTTGCAAGCACAGAAACACACATTATTCCGGGGCTTTTAATCATATATCATGTATCCCCAACACCATATTGTAGTCCCTTTGCAAGGATGTTTGGCCAGTTCATGGTCTTGTGTTGTTTTGTGGTAGATTTGGTAGATTCACCAAGTCTCGACTTCAGGATTGTCTTCTTCCGCGAGATTGTGGACTTCATGCAGCGCGTTTTGGCTTTTTTTTTGTAAAGGAGTCCAGGAGTGGACCTGGAGTTTCCCAGAACTGTGCTACCAATCCCTGGTCACTGGTCCATTGGGTCCCTAGAATCTGACATTAAAACATAGGACAAAAACGATAGATGCAGTCAGAACTGGGGAGTCTTAAAAAGAGACAGATTTGATTATACAACATGTGTTCAGCAACACTGTAAATCATTGTTTTTTTCTAAGATGAACAGAACCATGTTGGCTTTGGGGATGCTCCATTTTCAGGTGATCCTTTCGGTTTGAATACTTAAGATCTCAGGCAATGAAGCGGCTTGGCGCAAGTGGTACGATGAGAACGAACCTGAGAGCGTCCCAGTCCCTGACTACGATGAGCGCATCAACATGGACAGGACACTCTTTCAGCCATGCTGCAAGCAAAAGTTGCCAGCTACATAGCAGTTTGCCCACCAAATTTTTAATTTTTGGGCCTGCCATTCTTTTATTTCAAACTGTTTATCAAACCTTCGTCTAAACTCTAAACTGATCTGTCAGTCTACAGTCAACTCGCTCTGCTCAGGACTTTGGGACCTTTCTTGCGGCTCACCATCGTACGCTCCATGCGTGAGGATCGCATGACGATTTCCTGCGGCCAATTCGTCGAGGCTGTCGGGCTTCAGTTGTAGGGCATGGATCAAGTGGGATAAGACTTGGAAGATTAAAGATGGTCCCTTTCCTCGCTTAAGCCTGAAACCTGTCCCCATTCATTTCCCAAGCTTTGTCCTAGATTTCTAATCATCTCTAAGTGGAAGTTTTGTTGAGTAGAACTCTACTTGCTGACCCCCCAAAATGTGTTTTTTCGTCAGATGTGGATGGAATAGCCAAGGCGATGCTGGATTCTCGCTTTGTTGCGCCCGTCACGGATGCCATTGCGGACAGCTGCGGGGTCATGTGTTCTGCAGATCTTGGTGGACGACATACATATGAAATGTATGTAGACCATTGCGAAACTAGATAGTGGCACAAGCGCACATGAAGATATAAGGTAAAGAAATGATTGCATGCAAATACGATTCTAAAAAACCAAGATGGGGGAGAATTTTTGAGACCAATCGCACACAGTTTTTCGAATAGGAAATAGGAAAAACTAGCAGCTTTAGAGTTTCCTTGGCTCTTTGCCTCCAAACGTTGACTTTGCAGGAAATCTATGAAGAGTCTCAGTGCCGAAAGCCCATCCTGTATTTGCTCACTGCAGGTGTCAAAGAAACGGGCCGGATGGAGTTGAGAAGACATTCAATTTGAGTGATCAAAACTGAATCAAAAGCCTGGTTAGCTACTTAGACAATTAGTTGGTATTAGTTGATTAGTTTCTACAGGAGGTTGTTCCCAGTGATATATTATCATATACGTATATAGATTGTAAGAGGCAACTATAAGAATCACTATTAAGCAACAAATGGGATGCAACAAGGTGAACACTCACTTGTTTTTTGGTGGTTGTGCACTCATTGGAGTCAGATTTCAGGAGTCGATGGATGTATCACGACGCTGTTGTACAAATAGCTCCAAGCTGCACGATTTTGTTCCTTTGTACTAGCTTGTTGCAACTGGCTTTGTTTGAGTATTCCTTTGAAGATAAGTCATAAATCAGTTTTGACTCGAAGTCTAGTGCAAAAAGGCGGCTTATGTTGGTGGCCCGACATAAGACGATACTCATGGGACTCACCAGAAGCCTCAGCACTTTGACAGGAAGTGATCCGACTTTCAGTATTGATGAGTTGGCCAAGAAAAAGAAGAAGTATCCCACTGACAAGGCGATTGTTGGTTGGGATTCTCATGGAAGAATTCCACCAAGGGAAGCACACCCGATTTTGTTAGGTGACTGTTGCTACCAGCTCTGTGTGAAAAAAAACATGGCAGTCCGACAAGGCATAACAAATCATTTTCTTGCGCTATGTATAATGTACCATCACGGCATGCGGCATGGCTTGGCAGTAGCAGAATTTTGTGTTTTCGTTTTACTTGTCCCACATGTGTGCGCGCATATCTACGTATGTATATCAATGTCATATCGTGTGTACATGATATGTGGAATATGTGAAGCCACCCAGCTGCACCAATATGCCAGGTTTCCATGGGTGAAGGTCAGGAAAAGGTTGCCAGAGACACTGGGCTTGCATTTCTTTTTCTGGAGTCATTATTCTTGGAATGCCAAACTTTGGGACAAAGTAGCAAGATGTCTTTGCTTCTTTCCAAGGTCTAATGTTTTGAAAGGTTGCTGATGGGAGTCGGTGATATTAGGATCACAGGATCAATCATTTCATCCCGGCATGTTTCAACCAATAAACGTTTCGTTTCACTGGGATCACTGGGCCCCACATTTGAGGAGAAAAACAATGCTGCCTTCGTCACTGGTGGCTGGGTCATTCTGCAGAACTCCCACTTGGGAATTGGCGGCTTGGATTCTGTGTCAGGTGAATGTTTCCACTTATACTTTGCATGCCAAAGTAGCATCTCAAAAAAACAATGTGTTGCTAGGTCTCCCTGGCTCTCCCTTTTACACTTTCATTTGCAACAGGAGTGAAGGTATTGATACTGATCACTCACACGAATGACTCAGGCTACATGTGCGAGCTGGAGGATGTCTTGTTGAAGACCCCTGACATCGAGGAGGCTTTCAGGCGTCTGCGATGAAACTTGAAGTTGCCTATATTAGTGGTAATGATGTCAAACGCTGAGCTGGGTCGTAAAGTTGTAAAGGACGGGTAAAGGTGTTTAGGCAGTGACGAGTTTGGTGTTAGGAACCTTGTTCTCTTGTTAGAAGCCAAGAGTTCAGTGTTTGATATCTGGGACTCTAGGAAGGGTGACCCGCATTATACATCTCTTGATTCCCATCTGCAGGCTGTGGATTACCTGTGATGATCTCAGAATCTGTGAAAGTTTTCCCGATGCTGAGAAGCCATGTTTGCCTTGCATCAAACCCTCGGATGTAAGAATCCAAGATTTCCAATGCCTAAACCACTTCTAATCTGCAAAGTCAAGTACGTACAGAGCAACGCGATCTTCCATGGCTTGCTTAGGTGAGATTACGCTCAGGTTCCCCATTGGCTTGTTGCAGATTGCCATCAAGGTGACCTTGGAACCACCTGCTGGATTGAAAGCAGGTCTCTACCGTACCTACAGCACCATGGTCTCCCAAGAGCTGTTGGATAAGCCACTTGGTTGATTCATGTTGATTCCTATTTTTTTTTTGCTTGATCCAAGATTATTGGGCCAAATTTTGCTTGCAAAGGATGTGAATTGGATACGAAGACAAGAACGGGAAATTGATCGACCAACCTCCAATTCTTGGTTTCCGGTCCTTAGATTTCCCCGATCGAAGCTGATCCATGGTCCTTGAGGATTGACTTGCCTCAGTGGAGAACGCTGGTCTATGTGCAGGTGCGCTGGTGAGAAATGTGGAACTTGCCCGGCTGGAAAGAAAACATCCAAAGCGAAGCTACAGCCATGGCATGATCAGATGGTGAGTTCACTGATGGTCGGTGATCCGCCAGGCCTTCTTGCACAGTATCGTGCAGGAGAGGCGTAAGTTCGGCCAACACCTCAGAATGTGAGCTTGCCAAGGATTGCTGAGCAATAGGTTTTGAGATTTTCAATGAATCTCTCGAAGTTGATTTGGTCCCTGCATGGTAATTCCCCATGTCCCTGCATGGCTTGTAACATTGTTGGCTGCAAGGTCCAATTGGTTGGTGTATCCCCTATGAGTACAACAACTCTGATCTGGATGCATGTCTCTTGGCTTGTACCAGCCACACCTTGGGGCGTCGTCATGTTATCTCCAGAAAATTTCAAGATTTTTCAAGGTGGTTCACCCCAGAGCATTGTAGCCAACTTGCCTTTATTTCTAGGATTTTATGACTGACTGTTATTTATGAAGGACCTGCTTTGTAGGAAACAAAAAACATCAACAAATTCAATGCCAAACTCACAGTTGCAAACCGCAGACCTTTCTTTTTGCCACTTATGACTTGAGCCAGCTGAGTAACCAAGGTTTGCTCTTCTTGGAAAAACATGTGTCCACCACTCTGGTGGCTGGACAAGCCATTTCTTGGGCCTCTTGGCTTATGATTCATGTGGTATGTGGTATTTCTTCCCGAAGAAACACTGCTGCAATGACATCTGTACATATCACTGGGAGCGGGAGATCTCGCTAGATGAAAGTGGAACTTGAATGACGAGCGCTTGAGGTTACCAGCGAACTGACAGCTTTTCTCAGCTATAAAGGTTGCAATGACTTTGGGTAGAGAGACCGCGCCTCAACACGAAGCAGCTAAGGTCACTGTTCAGTACATGGTGGCAGAGGCTCAGTATGGTGGTCGTATCACTGATGACCTGGATCGAGAGCTGTTCAACACCTATACGACCAAGTGGTTCTGCTCCTTGGCAACACTTGACAGCAAGACCGGGAAGACTGGAATGTTGAGGAATGGCATAGCTGGTGATGTTTTGGGATACCACAATGGCCATTGGAAACTGGAAACTAGCTGAAGTGTCTTGACATGCAACTAGGTTAAAGCCCATATTATTTGCCGATGGCAGCGGATTATCATACCCTAATGTTTGTAATAGGCTAGGTGGTTCTGTACGCATTTTAAAGAATCTGCACTGAGATCAAAGGCTGAGATGATTTTCCCCATAGTCCCAACGAGTTTAGACGATGCTACATGCAGCCATGTACCCGTAATTTGTTGTAGCACCTAGCTGCTCGGTTGCGTCAAGGCGAGAAGATTTGGCAGTCAGACTTTGCCTTCAACAGTTATGTGTTGCCAGCTCAGGGACACATCGATGGTCCGCACAAAAATGTACGTATAGCTAAAAAGATTCGAGGCAGGAATCAGACCTGTACTGTGTAAGCGGCAAAGGTCTGATTACAACTACAAGATTCCTGACGGGCTGGATATTGCGCAGTTCAAGGCGCAAGGGTCAGTGCCTTGTGTTGAAGCAAGTTCCCTTCCACCCTGGAGCTTGGCAACCTTCCGAATCTCCAGGAAGCTATCGACACGATCCCATCCGTGGATTCTCCATTAATTTTCGGTGTCCTGGCAGCTTCAGCATGACATGCAGTGCACCTTGAGAAGCAAAGCAACGAGCAACGGAATGGCTGTCGCTGCACTGATTTGCAGCATGCTGTACACCCTGTGTGTGCAAGAGCTTGTATGCGTCCCATTCAACAAAGGCCTTGAGAAATTCGGTCGAGCAACAGTGTAATGAACCTGCTATCGATACTGTTTTTCTTGTTTTTCCTACCATGTTTTCAAAGGTCTGCATAACAATGCGGACTTGACCTACCGAATGAAGGAGGCATCTGAGACTCTTGGAGTGCAAGCAATGTATTGCTAGGAGGCTGTCAATTGAGCACCTGTGAAAGCACAGCGTAACCGTCATGCAGCTCTTGCATGGTCAAAAACACCGAATGTGCACAGTAATTTTGAATTCAGTCTGTGTCAGTTTGACAGGTCCTTTCCTGGTCGATTGTTTGACCTTGTTTTTTGTTTTTATCCCTTTTAAAGAGGAATCTTGCCCTTCTAACACACCTTTTGTTTGAACGTGCTCGCCAATTTGCAGCTCCCAGGATGCTCACGACCATCATCGAGACTCAGCCAAAAGACTCTGGAGGCTCAGGAGGCAAGGACATCGCTGTGGATTCAGCAGTGCATACATACTTTAAATGTAGACGTTGCAATGATAAGTGGATGGTCTATCCACAAGCAACATTTGAGAATCAATTACAACCTTCTCGTGCAATAATACTCACATACTACAGTTCCTTCAAAAGGTCGAAAAGGTAATTGAAAATGGCATTCTTTTCATCATTGGAAGGTTCACTGCAAAAACATCTTGATGACTTTGACTTTGTTACGTTGAGGCAAATCCATGGATGAGATCGTGAAGGATCTATGTGACTTGGTGCTTGTTCGATGGGTGCAGCCGTCGAGTGTGCTGAAGTGTAAATTGGTCGGGTGTAGTCGTGCGATATGTGGCTCTTGATCTAAGGCTTGGACTACTTATCAAAGATGAATCTCGGCTGATGTCGGATCTCACCTTTTTGGTTTACTGGGGCTGTTACCCCACAACTGAGGTGCAATCTTCGTTAGGAACCTGCACGTAACATTTGTTGCTTTCTTCTGGTCTACTCTCTCCGTTTTGGACGCTATGCGGATTAAATGCACAGATTTAATTGAAACGCACACAAAAACCCCTGGTTTCTTGATTTATGAGGGGGGGGGTGCTTCTACCCTCTATAATAGCGATTGTTGTACCGGCCGTATTGCTTGTAGGATTCCCTTTGTATCGGATAGGGTGGGATTTGCAGGCCACCAGACTTCGTGGAGGAGATCTTCCGCGCACAGATCATGAAGCTGGCAGGGCCCAAAGACAAGGGAATCGTCATTGACAAGGCACCAAGATACGGAGGGACATCGCGTTTGAGGTTTGAAATTGGAGAAAGGGATGCCAGAGGTTGCTACCTGATACTGGTATGGTATTGACATATATTCTCTGTTTACATAACATATTATTTGTACATACACTCATACTACGTATCACAAGAGTACGAGCTATGGTTCAAACACATTGGTCGTTCAACCTTATCGAAAATGTATGACTGTCTGTGTAAACACATAGACCATATATACACCATGTGTCCTGTGTCTTTTAAATTGCAGCCGTGATGATATTTGCTCAGTTTCCCAGTTGACCAAGCTACGATTGGTTGCCACGTGCCACAGGGCTTCAATGCTCCGCTGAACATTTTCTTGTTCCAGGTCCGGCCGGCTGAGTTGAAGAGGTGAATATCCAAAATTCTATGTCAAACGGCGATACTTCAAATTGATAGTCAAACATTGGAGGGAATTGATTACTGACTTGCTCTTGTGGCGCTAGTGCAACTCCCTGCTCATCACACGACTTGGCAGATTACTTGGATCCCACAAACGTAGCAGCTTCCGCAGCTAGCTATCTTCAGTTCCATTTTGGTTTGATTTCCAACCAGTTCAATGTGGCAATTGTTTTTGCTCGGAAGCTGACTGAATTATTAAACCTCATCAAAGCCTTAATCATAATGTATGCCATTTCATGCCAGGGACGTGTATTCACTTAAGAACCATCCACTCCAAAACGCAACCAAAAAGTCACAAAATGCAGCACCCTGTAAACCCAGGAGTTGCAGCGGTTGCAGAATATCATTTTCATTGTCCGTACCAATCTGAAGCCACTTGGGCCAGAAACATGGGATTCCTCATGGAGTAAGAATGAAGTTGCCTTTCATCAACGCTCGTATCATGACTTAAACGCTTCCCAAGGAATGTGGCTGCGGCCATTGATGGTACAGTGGTGATGACTTCCGAGCTCATGGTCTGACAGCTCAGCCAACATCCGTTCGAAAAGTTCCAAAATCAAAGTCCCAACACGAACGAGATATACAAAGTCAAGGTGTCATAAACGTAGCTAAAAGTAGCCTTTTTCAAGAAGAAATCCCAGAAGAAAAATTGACGACCAATTCCTTCATCCTTTCATCCGGTTTGCAGGAAGACTTGGGATTCCTCTTCGATGCTCGAGTGCCAAGAGGTACAGCAATGAAGTGGGTGTATCACAACTGAAGTGCATTTCTTGCGAGTATCCACACCCTTGAGTGTTGTGTTGACTTAAACTTCATGCTGATCGCAGATACTGTTGAAGGATCTAGAAAGCTTATAGCAGCTTTGGATTTCCAGCCGACAGACATTGCCCTAGTGGACAGGTTGGACCAATGATCCCAGCGGTGCCGAGATTTCTTGGCTGATGCCCAACTTGGGAGGCGAAGAGCAGATTTGGAGATTGTTGTTGCCTGTTACTGTTTTGTTGCGTTTGTTGCCGATGAGCTGAAATGCATCGAAATGTCATCATGGAAGCAATGGTTGAGATGTTACATTGAAAGTTTAGGAATTTAGGATGTAGTACCGGAACTGCTATACACCTTTGAATCGAAACATGTTTCGAAGTGGATTTTTTTCCACAGAGCAGCACAAAAAAACAGGTTGGTTTACCGGCCTCACGGAGCGACAGCAGATGCTGAACACCTGGTTGGAACAGGGAAGAGAGAAGATGAAGGTGGGGAAGTTTTTGATTCATCCCCAAAAAATTCCCAACCTTGAGACTTGAGACACCTTGGAAAATTCATCAACGGTTCCAGCTGCCTGGATTTCTTGATTTGCAGGCCTTTTGGTTGACTGGCTTCACTAATGCCCAAGGCTTCCTCACAGGCATGCGTCAGGAGGCAGGGGTCGGTCCTGTTGCCAGGTGCCATGGGGTAAGTAGCCGACCTTTTGGGGGATTGCTTGATGTCCTCATTTGAAGGATGACCAACACTATCAACATTTGAGGGATGACTAGGACTGGGAATCAATACCAAGGGCCTTGAGCACCTCTCTCGCGGCTGGGGCGTTTTATGTTTTGCATGGTGGAGCTAGGTAGCTTCTGATGTGTTTTTTTCTTCTGTAGAAGATGCTACTACATCACATATCTACCAACTGGGCCTTGTATATGCATTAAAGTCATACAAACAGTTTTTGGCGGTCTCAAAAGCCAGACATGTGATAGAAGCGTGAAGGGTTTTGTCGTAAAGAATTGGTGGAATTAAAACAACCCTCACAGGAGTCGAAAGTGTCCCATGCATGCGGGCTTTACAGGGGAGCAAGCAACTCCGAGCGCCATTTTTTTCCCACTTGTTCCATTGAAGGTGACGCGACAGCACAAGAAGGATGCATGGGCACTGGATGATGTCAACACACATACCGAAGTGTTCCTTGGCGTATCATGTTTTCTTGGCGAAACGCAATCGACTAGCCCAACTTTGGCGCCTCCAACTTTCCAAAGTCAGAGGCTTTGGTAAACTCAGGTTAGCAAAAGACTTGGAGCGTCTTGGAGACAACACTGGCCCTCCTGAAGAGGGACAGACTCTTGGCAGCTAAAAGATCTAGTATGTGTTTTCGTCGCCGCATTGTTGCTCCATGTTGTACCATGTTCATGTTCATCCATGTTCAACAAGAAACTTATATGTCATTTTGTCTGAATTTTTACGAACTTTGCTTGATTAAAGCAGAGGTTAACTTTCTTTCTGCCCACTGAGGAACATTTGGGGCCTGTTCATTGAAGGTGGTCGTTGGAACAGACAGGAGACTTGCTTTAGCGAACATAACAGGATCTAACTTTGGTGGCACATTAATGCTTGAAATTTCCAGCTTGGAAGATACACCACTAACGAGCGACAGGACAGCCGCATTGAAGAATCAGAGCCGAAGAAGCTCTTCACAAACATGCCGGTCATCTACGTCACGGCCGTCAACGTGAAAGACAAGGCGGGACGATTTGAAGTTTCAACTGTGCAGATGCCAAGCACTCTTAACTCCTCAAACTGAAGCTTGCGAGACAAGCAGTGTTTTCCTAAATGTGCGCAGAATACGTAGCAAACGAACTGTGATTTGTGTTTTTTGACATCGAACATGGTCCCACAACCATGTGCTTGTAGGATTCTGATCAAAAGACCAAGTGTTGTCAAAAGCAAACGTTCTCAATCTCAATTTTCCCGTTTTCCTTGAAATTGTGGCCGCAGAACACGGGCGTCAACTACGGTCCACATGGTGCATACAGCACGGCGGTGTACAAGTACCCCAAGAGCTGCTTGGTTTTTAACAATTGCAAGGATTTGGCAGTGTGGGCTTTAAAGGGCTTGATGTCAACTGTGAGTGAAAAAATCCTTGAGGGGCCTTTCAAAGTATTTTTTGATGCAAAAGGTTTACCCTCCGTTGATTTCTACTGAGAGCTACATCAGCTCTCAGGAAATGATCGCTACCTCATCTTCCGCATGTTGCTGCGAACGGAGCAGCAACCCCAGCATTGGAGCCTTGGCGACCCAAAACGGAAACGGCTTGTCCCAAAAAATAAAGGGATGTTCCTGTTTCATCCTGTTTCTTGTAGATGGTGTTGAAAGGTTTTTCTGTTGTTACATTTGTGGTCTCCATTTTTAGGCACACTCAATCTTTTTTTACAAAGAAAAGGAAGAGAAAGGTTGCTTTAAGTGTTGATGCTTGCAGGAAGAGGACATGGCATGTCCCCAACTAATAAACTTCCAAGTGGGACACCAGAGAATCATGTTGTTGGATTGTTTGATGGTGTTGACTATGTCATTTCCTTTTTAAGGAGACTTCGCGGAGTGTGCCTCGTGGCACAAACAGAGTAGAAGGTAACTTGGCACCAGTTTGGCATTGTAAAAGAAGTTGTATATCCGGTACCAGCATGTGAGTTGTGTGTCAACCATCACGATTCACAATGTTGAAACTCAGGTTGTTGGCACTTTCAGAGTCAAATCATCGACTCACGGAACACCTTGGGTGGAGTCGGAGTATCAGCATGGTGTAGTTAAAGATATAGAAAGATGTAAGTCTGCAAGACATCCATGTTGAGGCACTGAGATGTTTTTCTTGAACAGCATTGCTTGAAGAGAGGATGTATCGCGTATACTTCTGCAATCTTCTATTGTTATATGTTTAAGAGGTGACATGTCGTTATGTACCTTTCTGAAGGAGTCAAATCCAAGCCGCCAAACCTCTTCGCATTTTTTCCAGGAAGGCTAGAGCAAGGGTTCGCACAAATATTTCTATCATTGCATTGCACGAGATGGATATAAAACCTGGACAAGAAGTTGCCATGAATTTCCAGCGAATTCAGTAGATTTAGTTGCAACTTGCATTTCGATTGAATAAGTTTGAACACACTCCTTATAGATCATGCAATCCAAGAGTGTATATTTTGTGGTGCTTGCTGATGCATTGAAGTCGACCTTCGCCTGATGTGCTGTAGACTAATGATCTCTTCCGTGAAAGACTCTGGGAGAACGCATGCATGTTTCCTGCCGCAGTGGTGAATGACCATCTTGCCATCCTGAAGTTCGCAGAAATTCTGGGCAGAAATGATTCACAAATTACCGAAGCGGAAACAAAAACAAGCTGCACCCCCCAAGCAGACATCAAGATTTGCATGGCCAGACGATGCGAGCGTAGTGTGTTCCTCTAGGTTGGATGAAATGTTCAGATTTGAGCATCCAACAGCCAAAGGCAGAGAGGTGAAAAAAGACGAAGCAATGAATGGCCCTTTTTCCCTTTGTGAGGGCTGCATCCAGCAAAGATTTGTGATGGGATGGAGTCTCGATGTACCCTATGAATCCGAAAAAGCGTTTTCTGATCAGCATTTTTATGTGATGTGAGAATGGAATGAGCAGATCACATAAAGGACATCTATCAAGAATGCATATACTGTACACGTATCAAGACAACCACATTCACATAGAGTAGATTTTTGGGCATTCCTTTCCCCCAAAGGAATAGGAAGACACGTATTGTGATTTTGCTGATGAGGGATTTGAAGATTATATCAATTATATCTTTGTTGGATGCTTCGAAAGCTTCGGCAACTGCTTACCTGGGTTTCGAGGGGTCCAAAGTGTTGAGTTGTTTTGCACGTCCAGTTAGTTCAGTGGTGATTCAGGGATTTCTAGATTTTCTCAAAATCACGGTGTAGATGAAATCAACTTGGTAGAGAAATTCCAAAGTGTAGGAGTGGAGATCTTTAAGAAGAGATAGCTCTTAGAATGCTGCTGGCTCCTCAGAATCTCAGCCCTCACAGAAACTGCATCTTGCTGCATGCCGATTAAAAGACGCGCTGTCAACATTGAGCCATCTTTAGTCGACAATTCTCATTCTACAGCGATTGGATCCGTTGGCAACTGCTACCTAGTGACAGCAGTGGTGAACATCCCAGAATGCTTGTGCATCCAATCGGTTTAGTGAATGTATGATGTGAATGTGAATATGTATTCAATGTATTTATCTTGTGATGATGTAATCGCCATGAAAGGCCCTGAAACATCTATCCCACCCATCATTACGTGTCGGACACGATCAACAATCTACCATTGACCCTCATGTAATCCAACTCACGTCGTTGGATTTCTTTTCCACTTGTAGAAACTCATATGCATTTCCCGTTGAACCCGTGTTCTTTCTATTTTCATGTTGGGCAAACGGCCGAGAAAATTTATTTGCAGGGTCAAGGTGATGCCCGGTGATCCCACATGGATTCAAATGGTGGATTGCTGGATTGCATATAACATAAGATATATAAATTTTCGGGAGGTGCCAAGTTTGCTGTCTGGTGTCTTGGGGAGTGATGATATTTAATATTAAGCTTCTTCTGGGTTGAAGGATCAAGCATCCCCCGCAGGTGGAGGAGCCTTCCTTGCAGGCGGCGCGACGGAGCGCCATGGCCATGCGTCGCATGGGAATCCAGGCTTCGATTGGCCATCGTTGGGAGTTCAGAGTGGGTTCCCAACTAAAATCAACCTCAAAGAAGTCAGCAAAAGTTGAATGATTGGTAAAGTTTCCAGAAGCTTCCATAAACTTGGAAGCATTTAGTTTTTTTTTTAATCGGCCGACGTTGGCCGCCTAAATTTCACCATCCATCCTGGTGTCAGGATGAAGCCTGGGCCAGTTGCCTAGCACAGCACCTGGCATTGTTAGAGAAATCCGATGAGCTGACTGAGGTGGAACCAGGGGGTACGGGGCAGTGGAGTTTGGCCGGGGGATACATAGATGATGAGAGGGACATGTATATTATATGATATTATGTATATATATATGGTATTTATATATGTTATGTATTATAGTATCCAAGAGGCACAGTGCAACTTCTCAAAATCAGAGGAAAAAAAGGAGAAAAACTATGGGAGAACATTTGTGGAGCAGGATACATGATCAAGTCTCAAAGGCGCTTCCTTGGTGGAAGTGTTTTGATTCGCTCATTGCGTGGAGTCAAAAGATATCTGATGCGCACATGCCAAGTGGATTTTGAAATGCAGTACTAGATGGTCACCATGTCACCATGACTATGGCTATGGTTCCCTTGCCAGGAAGAAGGCCGCTCCCTGGCAACCCTCTCGGTGCCTTTCAGCTGGTGTTTCCAGAATGCACCTGAAATGCAAAATTGGTGCATGACAGTTCCATACCCCGGGCTGCGTTTCTTTTTGCAAGTGAAGGGAACACAGCAGCTTTGGAATTCATACGATTCATCCCAAACGCCAGGATTCCCTTTTTGCACTGCAAGGACATTTGAGCGATGACAGACGTGAAGTTTGGTGGCCAAGACAGAAATTAAATGAAACGGGGAAGTTTTTTTCACACATCTTACCATCCGGCCAATGGATATGGTTGAAAAAACTTGGAGCCCAACAATAAGGGTTTGAGTATAGCTGAATACGTAATGAAATATGATCGGAGGTGGCAGCATTCCACTGAGGCAGCTTGGAAAGGTGTGGCTGAAGGTGTCATGATGTGCCAAGGGGTTCAAGGTGCTGTTACCTTAGCAAGGTACATGGCCTGGAAACTCAGGGACTCCAATCAAGGGAGGAACATCTACACCGACATTTCACATTTATACACCCCGGAAATTTAACATAGCCCCTAAAAATAGCCTTATGAGAAAATTTGAGCCACAGACTGACATCATCCATTTTATTTATTTTGCTGTTCACATACCTGTTCTTGTATCCATTGCATTTGCTATTCTTTAATATCAACCATTCAGGTGACTGTTCCATTTGCCATTCTTCAATATCAACAAAAGCCTTTCGGCGTAGGTCCATGTATTTGAGGGTTCCCTACAAGGTAACAAAAGGAAACACCCATCAGTTGCGTAGCATCTCACATGCGTGCAAGTGCAAGGGACATCATCATCCCCACCCCCAACCCCCAACAGTTCCGTCTTAATAATTCCATGTGTGACATGTGCAAAAGTGGCAACTGTCCCGTGTCCCGAGGGTACGTGACACCCAAACACAAGGAACAAAATTGGAATGGGAAAAAAGCAAAAAAAAAACTGCTGAAATTTTTGACTGGCAAAAATCAAAGAAAAAAACTGAGTTTTTGGGAATGCCAAAGAATCATTAAAAGACTTTTTTTTGCGGGGAATACCATAAAAAATAGAACACATGCTGCATTTTGAGGAAAGGCAAAAAAATAGCAAAAAAACAGCTGATTTTCTGGGAATAATAAAAATGGTACAAAAACAGCTGATTTTCTGGGAATAGTAAAAAAATAGCACAACATGACCAAAAAAACAGCTGGAAACAACAAAAAAAATAGCAAAAAAATGACAAAAAAAACAGCTGTTTTTCTGGGAATAGCAAAAAAACATAGCAAAAAAATAGCAAATTTTCTGGGAATAGCAAAAAAAATAGCAAAAAAAAGGCAATTTTTTTGGGAATAGCAAAAAAATAGCAAAAAACAGCAATTTGCTATGTTTTTGCTATTTTTTTGCTATTTTTTTGCTATTCCCCCAAAAATTGCTATTTTTTTTGCTATTTTTTGCTATTCCCCAAAAAATTGCTATTTCTTTGCTATTTTTTTTGCTGTTCCTACAAATTTTGCTATTTTTTTGCTATTGTTTTTGCTATTCCCAGAAAATTTGCTATGTTTTTGCTATTTTTGTTGTTATTCCCAGAAAATTTGCATGTTTTTTTGCTATGTTTTTGCTATTTTGTTGTTTTCTTCTATGTTTTTGCTATCCCCAGAAAATCAGCTGTTTCTTTTATTATTTTGATATTTTTTTGCTATTCCAAGCTGCTTTTTTGCTATTGTTTTTGCTATTTTTTGCTTTCCTATCGAAGAAAATCAGACGCTTTTTGTGAGTTATTATTTATTATATAAAGGTTTTTGTTTGCAAGAAATATATTTGAAAGGCTCAGCGGCTCAACTTGCACAAAAGAGTGCATGACACCACGGTGGCTTTGCCAACCAAGTGGGAAATACGAGGAACCCACAAATCTTGAGGATCAACACACAAATGGCCAACCAAACAGAAAAAGGAATAGTGAATGGTGTATACTGTATATTGTAAGTTGATAGCACGCAAAAGGCAAACCAAGCTGCACAAGAAGCAGTAAAGATTTCCCAACAGCAAACCAAACAGCAAAAGGAAGAGTTAAGATTTCAAAACAACAAACAAAACAACAAAAAAAAGGCAAAGATTTCAATACAGCAAACCAAACAGCAAAAGGAATAGCTAAGATTTCAAAATAGCAAAAGAAACAGTCAGGCTGACAGAAAAAGGAATAGTTGTGGAATGGGAAAATAATTGTTTTGAGATTTCCAGTGTGTAGCTAGTAAATTTTCTCATAAAAATAGCCAATCCCAAAAGGCAACTCATCTTCCAACCATCATTTTTCAGGGGCTATGTTGAACTTCCAAGGGGTACCCAGTTGATATCTCAAATAGTCATATTTCAAAGGAATTGACATTTTTGAAACCATCGTTTTTGGCACCAATGTTCACATTCCAGGGTGTACAGACAGGTTGGCTTAAAAAACATGAAAGAGTAGTGGAACACATCCTTTGGACTTAAGGCAAAAATAGAGAATTGCACAGCTGGGACATTGATATAGGATTGTATGTATATACTCGTAGATATCTGCGTGGCTATAGTTGGCTCTAATAGCTTACATCTGGATTTCAGATTGCTAGTCTTGTTTGTTCATAGATGCTCCAGGAGGTTTCCAATTTCCTCGTGAAATTTTCGACAGGGTTGTTGGAGCTGCAAGATGATTGGGGATGGGAAGCGCTAGGAATTCATGATTTCTCATCGCCAAATTTGTGTGTTTTTCGGACCTTTGCCAGCCTTTTTGTTGGTGAGTTCTGGCCAGAGGTTTCAGAATACGAACCTGGAGATCCCACTGCTGCTGAGGAGGGATCAGTGGATCAGTTGGAGGTTGATTTGACATGATTTGGAGTTTGGAGTGCCTTTTCTGATGCCATAGCCACGTAGCTAGATAACCGATGAGTTACGAGACATCAATTGGGGTATGCCAGTAAAGCTCAAATCGATTCATGGAGGCCAAAGGCCATGTCTATGTCTTCAGATGATCCCTTTCCTATGCATCCCCAATCTTTAATCCCTTGGTCCTTATGGTTATGGTTTGGGGCCTCTTCCCAAGTCTCTAAGCTGCGAACTTCAGCAGGCATTACAAGCCATTTTGAAGCGTGCGGCACAGCAAGCAGACTTGCTGAAAGCATGGGAGGCCCGGTGTCCGAAAAGATGGCTTGCAAGCTTGCATGTTTTGAGCGTGCATTTCCACTGGACACAGTCAGAATGAGGGTGCGAGCTTACTACAAAATTAGGGATTTTGTTGGAGCACACTATTCTCAATGCAGAACGTACACATTACAAGGGTTTCGAATTGAAGGGCGAGCCATATTGAAACGCAACCCAAGCCACTATTGTAATCTTTGGGTGATGTAAGTGGCCGTTTAAACACTATCGGGGTGTTCATTTTTCTCACTCCTAAACCGCTAGGTTGCTCTTCTCCTGAATGCTGCTGCGAGATCTGCGAAAGCCAGGTGGAACCACTATGGCTCCTTCCAATGCTTGCACGAGCAGATGTTACACACATATATGGGTGCTTCCAAAAATAATGGTACCCCCAAATCATCCAATTTAATAGGGTTTTCCATCATAAACCATCCATTTTGGGGTACCCCTATTTTCGGAAACACCCATATACACACTACATCCTGTTTACAGACTCTGATCAGTTGTAGACTTATCCATTAGTGCTAGGGGAGCTTACAGTGTTTGTTCTGGCAATGTTGCTACTTAGTCCTGTCAGGGAGCCGTTGGAAGAAGCAGGCGCAGAGGCATGTCTTGGGCCCTCCATTTAGAGTTGCTCACAAGAAAAGTGGTTGGCCCTCCTCAGCAGAGCCACGAAGGCATCCTTAGTGTTGATGACTTTGGCATCAAGATTGGCGGAGCATTTGCGCGGAGACCAGGCTGGACTTCATTTGGGCAAGAAGCAGCTATTGAAGTCTTTCCAAACTCATCAATGCACCAGATCTCTGATTTCCAGAATGGAAGCAATAGCCCGCCTATAGAGCCTGTTTTTCCAATCTTCTCTGGTTTGCATTGGACATGTGCTGTGAATCACCGTGCTCGTGTGCCCACGCAGCTGCTCATGTCAAAAGGATGAAAAAAGGCAGATTCGTCATACTCATGGTAACAGCCGTCAGATGAAACAGCTCCCAATTGCTTTTTTCCCCCGTGACACGGCATGCGGCATGAGAACATCCGTGGTTTTTGCTTGCCATACTATCAAAAGGAATATAGAAATCCACTTGCAAGTTGACCTGTCCACCAGTGACTTCAATCATTTGATGGTCACGTCATCACAACTTCAATGACTTTCCATTCCACAAAGAAATCATCCAACGACGAACAATGCTATCTCAAGGCTTGGCATGAGATTTTTAATGATGTCTGGCTATGGGTCAAAGTGTCGAAATATCACCAACTCGGATCCCTTTCTTGTTGGCGGTACTGCTCCACTTGCTCCATTCGGCTGCCGTGACACCGGTGATGCCATGAGGACCACGGAGGCCTTAGCTGAAGGGTTGCCCACGCATTTGTGAAGGATTGATTTCATATGTTAGCGACTTCGCTTCGCCAATCATGAATTGCGATAGTCCACACATATCCTGGGTTCCTGGTTGATGAACAATTAACAAGAATTCATGCACGTTGAAGTGTGCTTTCAACACATCCGACATGGTACTTTTTACCAGAGCAACCCTTGTGATACTATTGTAGATATCAGTTCGTTTTGTCGCGACCACTCCGTCGTGAGCTTGTGAAACCAACTGATCTACACCCTAATGATCGCAGTTGCGAAGGTCATAAAACTCCAGGTTTTGGTGTTTTAATGGGACATCTTAGAAACAACTCATCTACTTCTAACTTCACCTAAAAGCAAGCTATATAGGCTGAATTTATGATATATCCTGTTCCGAAAACACCATTGGAAGGGAGTCACCATTGGAGGTTTGAAACCAGACAAATCGCTCTGGAGTCGTTGAAAAATCGATTCAGGATGAGGCTTTGGACTACTCTGAGCCGGAAGCCTCGGGTCATCAAAAATTGCTGGGGACATGGATGGTCAGATGGTCACTTGATTGATTTGTTTGGGGTTGGTGCCCACTTGAACATTTTTGACCATTTTTCAAGATCTTGTCACAAAAAACTGAGGGAAGAGCCTGCTCCGCGCAACTGGTTTGCAAAGATGAGATGGATGGTCTAGGTTAGTCACTGTGACACCCGCGGCGTTCCTGAGGGGATTAGCATCATTGTCATCATGATACTAATACTTGTGTACTTGTTTGATCATGAACAATACAAATATGATCATTCGTAGGTTCCCGGTTATGTCATATCACAGTATGTGATTCTATTTGTACTTTCAACAATTAAGGTTACCCCAACCATGTTGTCCAACAGGTTGTACAGTCCTTTGACCGCACCTTTAACAACATGGACCATTTCCTTGTGGCACCTGAGGCAGTGTGGTGCGGCGCCGTGGTTTCCGAGGCATGGCGGATTCTTTTGGACAAGGAGGTCTCAAGGTGTTTCTACCCAAGTATACCATTGACTTCCATCACTCAGCTTCATAAGAAGCAACTTTTGCCTACTGTCATCTAACATGAAGTAGGTTTGTATGGTGAAAATAGCAGAAACAAATGCAATGTTTTCCATTCTTCCATGCCTTTGCCTGTAGCATTTTCGTTGCATTTCACAAATCTGAGTTCATATCATGGCAGGTTCTACAAAGGCACTCTCCCATGATGAGGAGGACCTGCACCATAGCCTTGGTCCGGGCAATTTGTGGGTTCAGTGTAGTGAGCGTGGATCATCAGCACCAGGTGCCTTGTATTTGTTCAAATGCGATCCAGAAAATGGAAGGGGTTTCCTTGTTTGCCTGCGATCCAAACATCAGGACTACTCCGACAACTTTGAAGATGACTCGATGCAGGTGTCATGCAAGTTGGATTTTTGATGGATGGTTTGGTAGTTCTGCGACTGTGATTTTTACGAAGTTGAAAGACAATTGTGGTCGAATGCTTCTTTTTCAAATTCTTCCAAGGAACCCCCAATCACATACACCATACGAAGTGATGTGGCCAGCGCCTTTTGCTGGTGGACTCGTAGATATGAACATAGCATGTTGTGACTTTCCAAGGAGTCAAGGGCCACCTCCCAGCACAGTTCCAGAGGCAAGGTCTATTCCAGGCTTCTTGAGCTTCCATGTCTTGTATGGAGTCTGGATGATGGGTTTCCAAGCTTGTTTTGTTTCCACTTGGGAAAAATAGGTCCAGTTGACCTTGTGATTTGATGAACTGTACACAATCCAGGAGCGAGCTTGAGTGAGAGGTGCAAACCTCGGTTGAAGACATCCTGCGGAGGAAGGTACCATTAGGATCCACTACTGTTGCCACTAGTGTCACTAGTGTTGCAGTAGAATGATCTATCCAAAAGTTGCTATTAAGATTTAAATGTAACATGGTGAACGTGCTTTTAAGTTCGACAGTTTCATACATCCAATGGTGTTCAGAACCCATTCAGACAGGGAGTATGTTGCACAATGTTGGTCACAACTCTATGCACCAGAGTCTGTTTGTTGGTATAAAGTTCCTGTACTTTGTGCATGTTTGGGCTATTGAACGTTTGCACGATTCAATGCGGCCTAATGTTTGTGCTATCAAAATATACATTTGATCTAGCTGTACTTTGTGCAAGAGAGCCTTGCACAGGGATATTACGGTCTGAAGTTCAACCTCACGATTTTTAGGCATGTGAATCCCAGGCGATTGAATTACATCCAATTGCTAAGTGATGACAACCCTCTCTAATCACCAGTAAGATATCGTAAGACATTATAATACGTATACACGCAATTACAAATAGGACCTTGGGAAGTTTCATTCATTTCTCCGGTGTTTTCATTGAAACACATCCTCCCAAAGTACACAACTCTGCTCCTGCTAAGGCGTGGCAATGCACCAAGTCTGGAGACCCAAGCACTCTTTTCAGAGTTGGGGCTATGGGGAAAATGAGTTGCTTTTGGAAAAGCCAAGAAAAAATGCAACAGATAGAAGGTCATTAGGAGTTCTCCAACCTTGAGGCATTTTTTAAATTTGAAATGCTTGATGGTTTGGAGTATTTTTTTGGAAATTTTCAAGATATCTGCGCTTTCGCCACTGAGATTTGCTTTTGAAGGCATGGTTCTGAAGCTATTTCGCCACAACATATAAGTTCACCTCATCACAGAGTTGTCAATTGGGCACTGGCTCAAAAGATTTGGGATTTCACAAAAAAACATGGATCTGAAATCAGTTTTGCATCGTGAAATGTTTGCCAATGAAACGTCTGAAAAGCCCCTGGAGACATTGGCCTAAGAGTTGCCATGGGCCGGCAGCTCTCAGCAAGGCATCATCGGCTGTTGCTTGTGGCAGTGCCTTGTTGGGTTAGGCCTGATGAGATCCCCAACTGCTCCAGCCCTCTTCAAAGGTTTGTCCTATGTAATATTTGCGTACTAGTTGCAAGATGTATGAAATTGTTTTTAACTTCATAAACCCTGGCACTGCAACGGAGCCAAGTTGTTCATCTTCACTTGCATTTGGTATATACTACTTGCGCAAGTTGCAAGCATCGAACTTATTGCAATCTTTTCCTTTGATTGAAGACAGAGGTCCTTTGATGGAAGTAACGGTGGCAAAGATTTTGCTCAAGTTTGGAGCTGCTCAAGCAACTTGCAGAGATGATGATGATCACATCACGTCTCAGTTGTTTAAATCCAAAAAAGCAAAAGATTTGCTTCGCAGAATGGAGCCACATTTGCTGATGTGTGTCTTTAATGACAAACACAGCTGTGCAGAAATGGTTGCGCATGATTCAAAGCTATCAGTTGCAAACAAACAAGCACTTGTAAGGCTGACCAGCAGAGAAGTAAGGCGAAGCCTGGCAATGCTAAAAGCAAAACCAGGCCAAGCAGTGGTGTATTCTGCGGGTATCCAAATGTCAAAGCGGCAAAAAGGGTGTCGCTCAGTTGTGAAAACTGGATTCCGTAATGGAGCCAAGGTTCACAATGCTGAATCAAGATTGCGTAGTGGACATTTGCAAAGCTCTGATGTTGAACAAAATTCGGATAAAAAATGTGATTTCATTATTTGGGTGATGTTGATATAAAAGATGAAGTTTCAAAATCCATAGTTTTTTGATTACATAAATCTAATTTGCCCCGATTTCCAAACCACCAACCCAAACCGCCAGTTTGATCTTTGTTGAGATGGTTAACCTCATTTGACTAGAAGCGTAAGGATAGCAATAACAGATTAGTGAATTGATTGCTTTGTTGCGACTTTTCTTGTTGTTGCACTTTCTACGTGTCACATATATTGATACTGTCTGGCTGTATGCCTGAATTGACAGCAATTGTGCAGCAGGTGCCATATCCGCATATCAGAGTTCATGTTGATATAATATCACTTTAGATCTGTGACACCCATCTGTTTTGTTGAAGAAATTTTCGTTTTGATCCATGCATTGGCTTTAGGTGCTTGCAGCTATTCATACCTGGACCTTTGCGGCTCCGGGTGGGAAGGTTGTGCGACGAGCAGAAGGCGGGAATGCGGGAGGAAGACACAAGAGAAAACGAACAAACAACGGGGGTGTCAGGGCATCACTTTTTGAAGCAATCTGTGACTTGTAAGGGCGATGTGTTTTTGGTAGAAAGAATCCATGAAGTCATTAAGGGGTTTGGCCCACGGTCTGAGTTCCCTGAGCCGGAACAGAATTGAGAACGTGAATCTAAGATGTCCTTTTGATGAGCATTGTCATCAGGTGGCTCAACCACCAACAAACCAACAAGAGAAGGGATGCGTTTTCTTTGTTGATTTGCACCAAGGTAAAGATGAGAAAGACACGAGGGGTTACCAGTTTGGAGTCTGGCCAGCATGTTGGATGCTTCTAAAGTTCTAAAACTTCAGTTATTGTGTTTGTTGGTGCAGAGCCAGCGGACTGAGATAAACGACCTTTGTGAGGGGGATGGCAATGTGGAACAGGGTGCATCCGCATGAGATGAGGCGATCTATTTCTCAACAAGATCACTGGAAAAGAGAGCTACGAATTTGGAGATTTGTCCAGATTTATAGGAGGCAAAGTACAAGAAGCAGTTGGAAACTTTACAGGAGACCTGGCTGATTGGCATTGCAGCTGCAGGATTGTTGGTGGGTCAATGGATGGATTGGTTCCTTGTTTGTTTGGCATAGGCATAGTCATAGGGGCGGATTTACTTGATGCATCTACACGATACCTTAAGATAGTGAGGGAGGCAGACATGGGTTCCCAAGAAAGGTTTACTGTGAACTAAGAGGACCATTTCAGCAGACATCCCCAAAGGAGCTTTGCGGGCATAGACTATTCAGTGGCAGTGGCATAGTTTTTCGATCTCTGGATCACTGACCATAGCCATCCGTTTCTGATTGAGCTTTCTTGGATGTGGTATCTGTCCCCAACAGCCAAACGCTATAGAGTTCTGGGTAGGCTGGGGAGGAAGGTTCCCGAAGGTGCAGGGGAAGATGTTACAGGCCAAGTAGAATGTGCTAGGTGTAACTCGGTGCAACCGGAGTTCCAACTACATTTTTTTTTGTGACCCCGCTTGTTGAGCGCCACCTTTTCTTGCTGTATTTATGTATTTATGTAACTCTGCCCGTTAGAAACCTTTGACTCAACAATCAAGATTCAATTGTGTACTTTGAATACCTCCTTCGGAGAGAGGTAAAGAGAGCTACGAGTTCGGCGACATTTCCAAGACATTGGATGCCAAGGCCAAAGCTGCAACTTGGCTGAAAGCAGAAACACAATGACCTGATGTGCAGCGCTGTGGGTTGAACAGGGCAGTGGAGGAATCCATCATGTGGAATGTACCAGGTGGATATGGCAGGAACCTCCCCGATGACCCACCCGGCACTGTGGCAACTGTAGGTCAGGCCTTTTTTTTTGTAGTATAGTCCAGTAGTTTCTTTCCCAGCTTGTTTTTAATATCACAACTCCCAAATGAGGTTAACACAGGTGGTGAAGAATCTTTTGCAGATGGGGTTTTGCATGGCATGAACCATGAACCAAGGAAGTGTGTAAAGTTACAGGAAAGGATGTCTACGAGCTGGGCGACATTTCAAAGTTCTTAGATGGCCAAGCCAAAGCGCAGGTGCTGCAAGTTTGGGACAACACGTTTCGGGGCCGAGGAAGGTTGCTTGTGTTGAACAGCGTGTGAGGTATGTGCTGCGATTCTTTTTGGGGCACCCCTGAGATGAAGGTTGAGATTTATCGGATTCTCTTGCAAAGGACATGGCAAATTGGATGCAACAATCTCAAAACCTTTCTTGAATCCGGCATTGGAATTGAACATCGCATTTTCTTTGCGAGCGGAGGTCGCTGGGCTGATTGGTAAAGAGACATACGAGTTCGGAGACATCTCGAGGGAGATCGCCAGGACTTTGGGACGTGTCATGTGTGCACTGAGGTCAAAAATTCTCACAAGACCTGAACGATTGATTTCTCTAGGGACGATGAATGAGATGTTTCTGGTTCCGGTGAAGGTCCAGTTGATTCATGCTGACTGGCGGCGATCCCTGAGTCAATTTGTCTTAAACCATGACTGCGGAAGGAACCATTCTTTTGTGGAGTGACCAATTTGTACGGACTGCTTTGTGATTTTGGCGCCTTAAATGTTTGTATCTCCTTCACCTTGTGAAAAACGATGCTTACTGGCTCTTATGCAGGAGGGCCAAAGAAGCGGATGTCGATGAGGAGGATTGCGGTTGATCATGAATCGAACATTCTTAACAGCCCCGCCATCAACCTCCCTCAGCCGTTCACGAAACCAATGAACGATGTCTAGTCATTTTTGGATAGGAGTTCATAAACCACTCAGCTAGATTGACTAAATGCCTGGGTGGCGAGAAGAACCTTTGTGCCGTCTGCAGGATTTGCTACTTTTACTAAGGGCAGTGATCACTATGGGAGTTGGCTTGACGCCTGTGGCTCATTTGCTGCCCATGCAAGTGCTGCTGAACTTGCGACTTGGAAGCAACTCTGAGGTTGCTTTCGATCCTAGTGTAACTCCAAGATAATTTCTTGAAACAGACTCTCAAACTCTTTGTACTTTAGGGAAAAAGATCGGTGCAGTCAAACATCTTGACTTTCATATTAATTTTCTTCCAAAGATAATCAAGTACATCGTTTGTATATTAATTTGTTATCATCCAATAGATTCATTGGACATCTTTTCAACCAGTTGGAGATCCGGATGGCATCCCCAGGTATGGCAGCAGCGTGGAGTTGGAGTTGGGCCAACGCGTCTCGGCGCGCTTGACCGCGGCATTGGCCAAGGAATTGGATCGACGTTCCAAAGAGGCTTTATTGGGCAAAGGCACCGAGTTGAGAAATTCCAAGGTAGAAAATGGTTGGTCAAACCTTATTAGTTGGGGGGTTTGATGAGGGAAAGATATATATATATATATTTTTAAAATAGTTTCTCTGCTATGCAAAGATGTATTTTTTTTGGTTGATGGTAAGGATGGTACGGACTTTTTGTTGACAGTATATCAATTACATAATTACTGTATGTATATACTTTCACGTACTTTGTTTTTTGTATATACTTTTCTTGATGATTTCTCGGCATCGCAAATTGACAAGCAGTTGAGTGGGCGCCAAGATCGCAATGTTACATTTAAGATAATTTGTATTGTGCCAAGAATCTGTTTGGTCAGCATGCAAGGAACATTGAAAAGCGTAGAACAACTGTTGACTTTCTGGAGCAAAAGCAGCAACTCACGACAAGCCAGCGCCAGCAACAGCCCCATAGGCCCATAAGCATTAAAACGCCGATGGCGATGATAACAGCATCATCATCATTAACATCATCATCATCATCATCATCATCATCATCATCATCATCATCATCATCATCATCATCATCATCATCATCATCATCATCATCACCATCACCATCCTCGTGGTATCATTGTATCCTCACATCATTGTGGTACTGAAAGTGGATGACACATTTCCTGGTTTCCAGGCAATGAGGACTACGTTCTGGGGGACTTGACTCGAAAGCAGCTGCAGCAAAGCCTTCGCAGCATCACGGGAAAGGCCGTACCATATGTGTGAACCCTCAAGAAGTTTCTCAACGTTGAAAAACATTGGAAAGAATCATAGTATACTGGAATACTCCCCCAAACAGCTCTTTTTTCCAGGTTGTGGCGCATGCGACACTGGCAGTGAACCCCCAGGTATACTCGTAAAGCAATAAGATCTGAAGCTACAAGGGCAGGGACTTGATGGTTTGCCAAGTGAATTCAATTCAATGCAACTGATTCTTGCTGGTACTTCAATCTTCGCAATGTTTGTGGCAGGAATTTACATTGTTTTTTCATCCCTTGCTTGCTAGGTATGATTCTCACCAGGGCTTGTAGTTACTCAGTTTCAGAAAGGGGCACGGCTCAAAATTGAGATGGATACCCCACAGCAAATGATTGGAAGACTCCAAACAGTCCGAAATCCATGTCTTTGATTGTCCAAGTTTTTGTACTTTGGACCCCGACTCCCAGTCTACTTGGCATCCAGGACAACTACGAGTTCGGCGACATTAGTCGATCGCTCTTGCGTATCTTGGCTGGAAGGGTGGAGATCTCTTACCATCTACGGTTCATAGTGCAATAAGGCTGAAGCACAACTATTCTAGAGAACTCGGTCTGCTGACCGCCATTTTTGGCTTTTGGACCAAAGATTCCTGAAAGTCAGATGTTGAGATTTCCTGAAGTCTTATCTATGTAAATTCTGGTGCGTTATGGGTATACTTTATGATGAAACATGTACGTCTGCAAAACATTGTCATTTATCTTTTCTGTAGAATTGTAACAAAAGACATTGATTTAGCTTCTACAGGGCGACCATCAGAAGTTGAAGAATCTGGTCCAATCCAAAGTTGCGGGGACAGACAGTCAAGATACTCCACGTCCTTCGTTACGTGTTATTCAAAGTGATGGGAAACGGGTTGGTTGAGATGCTTGAGGGCTCAGCAGCTTGATTTGAGACCGACATTCAGGTCGACTTCAACAAGGATCCTGACACTGATGCATGCAAAGTCGACCTGGAAGGCGTTCCATGATTGAGATAAGGAGGTGTGGAGCTGGAGATGGCCTGCTAGCTGCTAGCTTTCTCTTTTGCATCTTCCTTGGAGGTCTCTGCAGGAGTGGAAGAAGCAGCTGGATAGCAGCTGGTGTTTTTTTGCAGTCTTGAAATGGTTGCCATACTCAAGAATCAATCCTTCATTTGCAGCCCAGTATGCCAGGGTCTTCATAGCCTTGTGTCCCTTTTTTTTCGTTTTCTTCTTCTTGTTGCTCTTCTTGTCCTCCAGTTCTCGTCCTGGTCCAGTTGTTCGTGCTCTTCTGAATTTCTTTAATCTTGTTGTTCTTGTTTTTGTTTGCTTTAGTTGTTTTCTCGTTCTTTTTGTTGTTTGATGATGATGTTGTTGTTGTTGTTGCTGTTGTTGCTGTTGTTGTTGTTGTTGTTGTTGTTGTTGTTGTTGTTGTTGTTGTTGTTGTTGTGTGTTGTTGTTGTTGTTGTTGTGTTGTGTGTGTGTTGTGTGTGTGTGTGTGTGTGTGTGTGTGTGTGTGTGTGTGTGTGTGTGTGTGTGTGTGTGTGTGTGTGTGTGTGTGTGTGTGTGTGTGTGTGTGTGTGTGTGTGTGTGTGTGTGTGTGTGTGTGTGTGTGTGTGTGTGTGTGTGTGTGTGTGTGTGTGTGTGTGTGTGTGTGTGTGTGTGTGTGTGTGTGTGTGTGTGTGTGTGTGTGTGTGTGTGTGTGTGTGTGTGTGTGTGTGTGTGTGTGTGTGTGTGTGTGTGTGTGTGTGTGTGTGTGTGTGTGTGTGTGTGTGTGTGTGTGTGTGTGTGTGTGTGTGTGTGTGTGTGTGTGTGTGTGTGTGTGTGTGTGTGTGTGTGTGTGTGTGTGTGTGTGTGTGTGTGTGTGTGTGTGTGTGTGTGTGTGTGTGTGTGTGTGTGTGTGTGTGTGTGTGTGTGTGTGTGTGTGTGTGTGTGTGTGTGTGTGTGTGTGTGTGTGTGTGTGTGTGTGTGTGTGTGTGTGTGTGTGTGTGTGTGTGTGTGTGTGTGTGTGTGTGTGTGTGTGTGTGTGTGTGTGTGTGTGTGTGTGTGTGTGTGTGTGTGTGTGTGTGTGTGTGTGTGTGTGTGTGTGTGTGTNGTGTTGTGTGTTGTTGTTGTTGTTGTTGTTGCTGTTGGTGTTGTTGTTGTTGTTGTTGTTGTTGTTGGGTGTTGGGTGTTGGTGTTGGTGTTGGTGTTGGTGGTTGTGGTGGTGATGTGGTAGCTGTTCCAAAGTGCTCTGCGAGTCAATTGCAAGTCAATCGCAGTCCCCACCGGCGAAGATTAGTTCAGGTAAACTGCAGCTTGCGCTGCTACCGAACATGAAGAAGAAGCCTGGCCGAAGGGATCTGGACTACAGCGCAGGTAGTGCAGCAAGCAATGCTGTTACAACTGGTTTGCAGCCAACCAGAGATTGATGATCTCAAGCGACCTGCTGAAGGAAGGACCTGCTGAAGCTGATGCAAATGGTTTGCAAGGAGAATCCCTCCACCTGCTGCTGCATGCATGTGGTGTGCCTGTGCGGCCCAGCTGTAGCTGTGTGGCACTTGCAAGCTGCACAGTTGGCCGGGATAACACAAACGGTCGTGCTCTCCAGGACCGGTCTTGATGGCCGTATCCCCCTGAGCCAACCCAAAGAGACAGAAAGAGGTGATCATCAGGTGGTGCCTGGGAGTCCAGGACCTGCCGATTCTGCGGAGAGTTGCCCGAGCTCTCTGATGCTCACCCTGGAAGTGTAAAGACTTCACCTGGATGTGTAACAACTGAAGGGCAGAAGAGGCGAGCTTCGTCCAAGGCGCTTGGATGCTGCTTGTGCCGAAAGAAGGGTGCTGTGTCAACGGCTGCAGCCTTCCTTCGCCCTGCACCGACTGTCGGACTGTCCAAGGAAGCGGCGACTAACATAGCAATTGCTCGGCATCATTACAGACATGAGGCAGGGATGTGCCTCATAGAAAGTTCGTATGTCGATGCAACAGCATGGCTGGAGGACGGTCAGCTCCTGGAGACTCTTGCGCCACTCCTTTCAAAGTCCTCCGTGGAGCAGTCACCAGCGGCGGTTTTTGCATCTCGGTGGACTACTCCAACTTCACATCCATGACTGTGCTTCTCCATGGGTGTCTCTACAAGAGTGGACGAAGAAGAGCTGGGCCAAACTCACCCTCATCTCGCTGAGCAAATAAAAAAAGATACAGCTGTGTGCCGCAAAGACATGCAAAGATGAATTAGTGTTCAGTGTCCAGGCCCGTAAAACAAGAGGGTGACATGGGAGGCAAGAAACAAAATGCTCAATGAGTCAATGAGTGTCCTGAAGATTCTGTTGGATCTTTCCAGCTGAGGTCAACCATTGACTGCCCGCAGCCACGTAGAAAGGCAGCCTTTCAGGGGATTATCTTTTGTAGATGCAGGTGGAAGTGGACGAATGTAGCGAATGTAGCGAATGAAGTGACTTTGGCCTCTTGCATCCAAGTGGATCAAGGAAGTTGATCAAGGTTCATACCACAGAAGGTCGCAGAAGAGCATGTGTTATCAATAGTGGTTGTGACCAGCTTGAACTGGGACCAGGCGACAAAGTGTGGGCCCCAAGCTGGCTGAGTGTGCGGGCAACATATCATTGAAGTAATAGCTGCATGGACCATTAACATAAGTTCATAAGTTCGTACCAATTATTCAGTGTTAATCCGAGGAAATGTGACATGGAAATGGTCTAGAATCAGACTCAGATGCACATTTTCACGATATCAGATGAAGACCATGGTCGATACTATAGCTACTAGAGATGTGCATTGGCACCCAGATAATAATGACTATACCTAGGGTACCTAGGAACCATACATATACAACATCCACATGAACGTACACAACACTCGTAGATTTGCATAAGAAAAAAGCACGTTGAATTGAGGCCATGAAAACTTGGAGGAACTCACTGCTTTGCCGCAGCTTTGGCATGCAAGGAGGTTTTGGGTTATGGCGTGGTTTGTGATGAATCAACTTCCCTTGTTGGAGCTATATATGTATAGAAAATTATCTACAAACATAGTCATCAAATGTTAACAACAACAACAACAACAACAACAACAACAACAACAACAACAACAACAACAACAACAACAACAACAACAACTCAGACTCATGACTTCCCTATTTCGGATGATTTGTGAAGTCCTTGCCTTGCAGAAAAAACATGGCATTGCGATGTAAAGCACTTAGGTCTGCACCTCCACCAGTGATTCCAGTGGGACACCTCATTTGGGTTGGTGAAGAGTGGAGTTGTCACTATCACTATATAGAATCGTTTACAATGATTTACATCATACACGTGTCTCACCATGTGCCTCATCATTTTTTTGCGTGTTTTGAGACTTTTTGCCGCGAGTTGATGGGTTGTCATTTCCGCCGATTTCCTCATCATTTCGGGGATGCCTAGGGGCTGCATGAAGCAACGAGGGCCGCTTGTGCCTTGAGGCCACCCTGGCTACATCAATGAGCGATCGTGCAAGTAGCGACAGGAGCTTCAAGAACAGCACAAACTGCTGGGTAGTCTTTTTTTCCAATCACACCAACATATTCCCTTGAAACAGTCTTTATGGTCATGATGAAAGTCATCGAAATGATGGAGTTTCCACTGACATGATGCTGGATGAGTTGAATAATCCAACTTTTTCCAACGGCTGACTGAAGAGGAGTGCGAGCCCACCTGTGCCAGAAGCCGTGGTGGCCCTGTCTCAACTTCGAGCGATTGAAGAGCTTTCCAGGTCATTCACGGGTGCAGAAAATTGGATCACTTTAGATATAAGGAATGAACTTCCAAACTCTAGACATATCCAACTATCTAACTCCTGTTAGGCAATGCAGGAATGTCACAAGAGATTAGTAGATACTTGCATGTTTCGAGATGATGAAGGGTAGCGTAGGTAGCAACTGCTTGCATTGGGACTTCGCCCAACAGGCCACCGAATCCTGCAGGCGCCCGGTGCTTCGGGAGATGGATCCTCATTGATGAACGGCTTTGAAATCGATTTGAAACTTACAAGAAATGTATGCTGCAATTTCTGAAGATAAAGTATGAATTTATGGAATATTATGAGGTCCTGGGTGAGACTTCTGGGTCGAATTTTATCGTCAGTTGCACTGGATCGACGTGGGGCCATCAAACCAAAAAAATAGGATCGTGATGAATGATGGATGATGATGATGATGATGATGATGATGATGATGATGATGATGATGATGATGATGATGATGATGATGATGATGATGATGATGATGATGATGATGATGATGATGATGATGATGATGATGATGATGATGATGATGATGATGATGATGATGATGATGATGATGATGATGATGATGATGATTGGACAACGGGCAGGGAGGGTGTTGGATATTTCTGTTGCAGCAGATTTCGCTGAAATCTATTGGGGCTTCCAGTTGTTTTTCTCGACTTCTCCACCGCTGCGTCAGGTGTTCCTCCACAGGCACGGTCTCTAACGTGGTGCCAGTGATATCTAGAATCTAAACAAATGGTATAGTGAACCGCAAAGACGAACTGCTAAGAAATGCTATACTGCCGTACTGTTTGGTCAAATTGGCTTGATGTAAATTGCCATCTCCCCAAAAATCAGGGTTTATGTCACTGGAATCGGTCTTTGTTTTCGGGATCTTCCAGGTTGCTTGTTTTGTAAGATACGATACTCTACTTATTCATCCATTATGGACAACGCAGAGTTACAGGGTTGCAAGATGAGACAAGAAAGGAACTGTAAGGGAATTCCTACCACCTTTCTTGGAGGAGCACAGCAGGAGAACTCATGTTGGCATTTCCCCATTTTTCCAACTCAAAATTCGAAAAAGTGCAGCGAATGTCAAGAATATGTCCTCTGATCCTCTGGTTGCCCACGCATTCTCACCAAGATGGATGAATCCCAAGATATATCTTTTTCTCCAATTTTCATCGATGTCTCTCTTGCTGCTGCTGGCACCTGATTTCAGGTGCCTCCTATTCCTCTACGGCCAGTGCCGGAATTGCCGCCCCTCGGTTGATCACGGCATGGGTTTCATGAGATCTTGAGGTCCTTGCTATCAAGGTGTTGTAGCAAATAACACATTGGGGTGATGATCAGGGTGCAAAAGAATTCCATTTCCTCCTTTCATCTTCAGGATTTCAGATCAACTCATTACTTTTAGCCCCTCGCAGCCAGCAGGACACCTGTTGAACAATGGCGGGCACCCATCGAACCAAGCGCCAGAGATCCCAGTGGAAATGGGGACGTTGTGGAGGGTGGCAAGGACCTCGAATCTCTATGCAGATGGAGAGCCATGTTCTTGTGAGTGAAACACATGGTCACTGGGTGGTATTGTTGTGTTTTTAATATGTGATTATATAATATACGTACGTACACATATACTATGCATGATACATCATAATACAACATGATATATGGAATGTAGTGTAATGCAATATGATAGGTTATGGTATAATATGTATTCAACAATATTTATCATGAAGCAATGTATGTAGTATGTATGACTGCATGTCCCGAAGTAGGACATGTGTGCAGTGCAGTTGTATGGCAGCACATTCGGGTTCACTCAGTTTGTATCACAAAACACCTAGAAGGGATAGTAACAAGCATGGCTATCATTTCGTTTTTGTTGATGATGTTGTTATATCGTTGTTGATAAGGATACCGACATTGATACTCGTACTACTACCATTTTTATTTCTTTTACTACTTGTACTTCCACTGTTTATACATGTTTATACTACGTACTTCTAACACTTCTAACACTTCTACTACTTCATGTACGACTGCTACTTCTCCTACTACTTCTAACACAGCTATACTAACAAGACAGATAAGAAGAAACACCTTATGATGACGACGAAGAAGATGGCGGTGACAATGGCGACGACGACGACGATGACGACGATGACGACGACGACGACGATGATGATAGTGATGATGATGACGACGACGATGATGATGATGACGATGATGACAACGATTACACCACATGATGAATGATCGATGACGAATGATACGATGGCAGCTGCGACGGCGACCGCGACTACCTACTCCTACCAGTATAGTGCCTACGTGTAACTGCCATTCTTGCTGTTTCTTTTATCCTATCATCATATACTTATACATATATATATATATATTCTTTCATGAAGTCATACACCTACTGCATCCTCTTTCTGTTTATTACTTGTCATATGTTCTCCGCTTATGACTTCTCGTTCCTCGTCCCAATCCACGAATCGTCCCCTTTGTTAGGCACCAGCTCCACCCAGTGAAGAGGTGCCACCTGTTTACATCGTGTTTGCCGTACTTTGTTGGGTGAATGTTCTAAAATGTTCTGAATTCACGAGTGATGGAGCAGATCAACCTTCCCAAGTTTTGTGGTACCAGATATTTTGTGATCACAGTGATATAGAACAGTTCCTTGACAGGTGTACGCATTGTATTTGTGCACGCGTCGATGCGCACACGCACGCAGACGAATATGTATACTTCAAAAATCAAGACTGCGAGAAGTGGTGCTTTCTTGCACTTCTTCCTACCGGTGCACAGGAGCGTCAGGTGATTGAAAGACTGCCTTTGAAGCAAGTTTGGGACATTAGCACCATGGCAGGCTCGTTGGGCTTTGCCGCAAGTTCAGAATTCACAATGAGTGCAGCATGTCACAGCTGATTCTCAACTCCCTTGGTGTTGTTTCTGACCCTGGCCTTCTCATACCTTCAAACCCTTTAATGAAGAGATTTTTGGCATCATGACCCGATTAACATGCGGACACATGTTGTGGGATGTCAGATCTTTTTCTTTGCAATCCAGGAACAAAGATCGATCATTGACAAATGGTAGCAAACTACACCTCTCAGCCTGGATGCTTGACATTGCCAGGACCTGAACCTAAAAGCCCTGGCCGGTCACATGTGGTGCCAGAGGCCGGCAATCAAGGAGAACCGACGCGATGGAGCGAAACAGGAGTAGATGATACAATAGAATAATAGACATAGATTTAACAAGGTGCAGTTGAAACAGTACAGCAATTTTGCCAAATTGGACGGAACTTGCAGCTATTCATTTTATGAACGATCGTCTTTCTTAAACACCAATTCTTCAGTAACTTCCAAGTAAGACTCGGGCTCACCTTTGCCTGGACCTCCTGTCCAGGCAACAGTTCCAGTGGACCGAGTGCAGACGCAAGCTCCAATGGGTGGCGCGTCCGGTGGATGGTTTTGAAGGATCAAAGGGTCCAGAATTGGATGACATACTTGAGATTACCCTTTAGAAGGCCTGGTGGTTTTAGGATGATGAAAGATAAGTCCTCTCCAAGTTTAGTTGACCATGTCGGTCTTGAATTTCGACGTTTTTTTTCAATCAACATAGCAATTGCTCGCATGAGGTCATCATTGGTTCAGTGGAAAATGACAATTCTCAACCATCTAACTGAAGCATCCCCTTCTGGTTTAACCGTCCCCTTCTCGTCCCCGAGGTGATTTGCGACCTCAAGGCCTTGGCGGCTCACGAAGCATCGGTCCAATGGGAGTTGAGGCAGGATAGGAGTGTCGCAGATGGTCATCAAGCAATGAGGGTTTGTTTGGTTTGGGTGACTTACATCAACCTCAGATGATGTCACTCTCTCTGATGTTTTTGTTAAAGCAAGGGAAGAATGTAAGACTTGCTTTTGGGTTAGGCATGTAGTAGAACTCACCATGCTCTGTCGGAAGCATCAATTTCGAGTGCAAGCACAAATATTGAAACCCTCCTTTTTGGTCAGACATGATGCTATCAGGATGCTAGCAGCCGGATAATCCGAGACTCCCACTTCTCCAAAGCGAAAACTCACGGGATAGGATAGGATAGAAGAGTCTCTCCCGCCTCACATACTGCCTAGGTGTTGTTCTGGGACATTTGTTGGTGTGATGATGTCGTGTGAGGCTGAATTGGTAGAACAACTGCTACACCGCTTCGTTCTGGAGCACAAGGCTTGACACCAAAAAGACTTCGACCTGCAAGTATTTCTGCAAGGCCAAAAAAAGTGACAAATGTATGAAATTACCCGAAGAGAGTTTGCTCGCTGGTCATATTTATTTTACGCCAGCTGAGCTGGGAAAGTCGTGCTGTCATCATGAGCCAAGATTGTCAAAGAAACTGCTGAACTTCATCAAATGTTTTCGGGGTAGCGGATGGATGTTGGGAGAATTTCTCCCGACACATCCATCATGATCATGATCCATGCCTGAGGCCCCAACGTTGGGGAACCCAGAGGGTTCCGAGTCGAGGCGCAACGCAGCCTTGCAACTCTCAGTTGGTTTCACTTGACACTGATGCTAAGGCTCCAAAGAAGAGAAAGGGCCGCGTACAAGGAGAGAAGATTGAGATTGTGGGTAATTTGCAAGAAATCCTTGAGTCCATGCAATGTGCAACAATAGATCTGATAGACACGTCTAGTCCTCAAGAGTTCAACGGAATTCGCCAGTCACTGAAAATGGGGGGGAGTTGTCCTTGATTTATATAATTTGTTGCGTCTCGGAAATCGACATTTTCTCAAGCCACTGATTTCAGTTAGTGCGACTGATCTTCAGCCTGTATTTTCAGGCGAATGGAAGCCCAAGTGTTTTTAGCTCCTTTAGTTAGTAGTGTGTTTGGCCATGCTGTGGCTATTGCAGTGGTCCTGGTGGCCTTGTCCTACTCATGGCATCTTTGTTTGATGCTGCTCTTGGCCTGGTGTATCGTAACCCTGGGTGTCGCGGCCAATCTGGGAAGCAGGCACATGCCGAAGCTTTGCAATGCCTCATGGATGTTGGCTAATGGACAACTCTTTGCCCTTGGAAGTCTTATTAGCATCAATGCTGGGAGGAGTTCTTTGGAGATGGGAGAGGAGCTTCAAAGATTGCAAGCTGCCAATAATACTCAACATGTCAAGGAATATAGCACAGATCTTTTGCCCAGTATACTTCTTTTTGGATCAAATGACGAATTGACTATGGCCAATCTCAGCAGTCTAGACGTGCCGGTGAAGGTCTCTCCAAGCCTTACCTCAGCGCATTCCTTCAGTGACTTCCAAAACCGGGTCATTTTTGCAGCATGGCAGGGCAAGAAGCAACAACTGAGGTACTTTGATAGCCAAAGCTGCTGCTCTGAAGCTGTTTTGCTGCATGAGTTTGAATCTGGCATGGAGGTCGAAACCATTTTGGTTGCTTCAGATTTGCTAGTCCGTGGCATCTCACCACGTTGTGGCTTAGGACAACGAGCTTTGTTTGTCAGTGATGGCAACCAGACATGGGAGGCGATTCCATGTGGAGGTGCAGGTCCATCGGCAACAAGTTTATTGATCGAACTCTTTGTGGCATCGTTGCCAACTACTTTGTTATCTGCTATTTTATGGTATCGACAACCTGGGATGTCTGTCTCACTCTTTCTTGGAATTTATAGTATGATTCTCATCATTCGAGTCTTGATCAATTCCAACCTTCTTGATGCGTATTCTTTTATTGCTCCTTCTATGCTTGTGTACTGCTCATTGGCCTTGATATCTTTACTTTGTTGGCACTTCTTGAGACCCTCACATGACCAAAGCTTTCGGGATCAGAAGCAATGGACTTTTGCAGCTGTGTTCCTGTCCTTCACAGCAGCACTTCATCTACAACTGGACCTTCCAAACAATGAGCTTTGGAGCTGGATTGTCTTTGCAGCAGCGGGTTTGTTGCAGATGCTCTTTGGGGAGATAGTCAATCAGAGATGGCCTAAAATCGTAGCTGGGAAAGTGTTTTAACATAATTTTCTGTTGGATGTCATGACATTGTGTTGTATATACTAGTACAGTAGTTTGTATTTTGCGAACCACTTCTACTCTTATTTGTCAGGATATCAATATATATATATATACTATATAGAGCTGCCGCAGTCAACATTTCTCATCTTGGGTCGTTTAGGTGGGTTCCCACATTGATTTGCCTTCTTGACAACCAGGTAGGTTTTGTTTGCCTTCAAGTCTCCATGGCACGCTTGGTTTGGACACCAAATCTGGATCTGGGAAGTGCAGCAATGCAAGCTGTTCAACTAGGCCTTGTTGCCTTGGAAGGTGGTGGTTTGTGGGTGCTTTTCGGGGAGTGGATATTAGATCCAGCTGAGAACAGGATGACTTCAACAGTAGAAACGGAAGTGAAAGTAGTGACGGGCGTGAAAGAAGTGACGGACGCAGATCCGCAAGCTGAAATCCTCGGTGCCAAAGTGCTGCCAGAATACCAAAGACAAGCATATGAGAAGACACAGCAAATTCAGCAAAAGATTGTGCACAGTCAAGCTGGTCAAGCACCAGCGGCCTCAGATGTAATGGAATTAGATGGGGATTCTGATGTCCAGTCCGAGGAGGAAGTTTGAGTATTGAAGGAGTCATTTTTCTAGTTTGCTTGGCGTTAGAAACATGTGAAAGCTTCATTGCAGCCTTTGCTTTTCCATATGGCTTGTTGTTTGTCAGATTTCCGCCCTTCCTTGGCCACAATGTCCGCCAGTCTTTACAACCTGGACAAAACTCAGAAATTGAGAATCTGCACATGTTGACAGTTAACGCGTCTCACCCAACGTCACTTGCCAAGCAAGTCGAGGTGTTTAGATTTGGCTTTGCCGAAGAAAAAGCGATGTCCGATCACATGCGGATCTAGGCAAGGCACGATTGACTATTTTTCATATCAACATGCACTGTCCACTTTGTTTCAAGGAGACTGTATAATGTGTGTATATATTATGCAAATTTACATGATACTCTGATATCTACACATACATCTATAAGAATGTCAAACGTACCTGTTTGTGGGACTGCTATTACTGTACTTGCCGTAGTGCACACGCACACAGACAAAATGCGAAGTGCAGTAACTTGAACTGGAGCTGCCTTGCATGCCATGGAAAGCATTGGAGATATTGGAGCCTTTAATTTAAAGAAGTTGCTGAGCACTCACGTCTGGGGGAAACTCAGAGACATAGGCTTCAACTGCCGGCCCTATAATTTTGGGTGTACCGGTGACATAAAGGACAGTGTACCAATGGCTGTTTTGTCCACAAACCCTAATTTTACTTCCTAAATCACAACCACCGTTGCAGATAGTCAGATTTGTCCCAAATTAGACGAAGCTGTACTACCCCTGCATTCCAAAAATTGATACCTCTTCCAACCCCGGCGCTTGACAGCCATGGGCCCGAAGTCAGAAGGTAGGTGCTGGTGAAATCCGCTCAACCTAAGTTATAAATGGATGACTTGCTACAACCTGCATCCTGTTATTTCCAGGAGATGTTGGAGCAAGTCGGTGACCCTGAGACAAACTCCGGGTATATTGGGAACTTTCAGGGTGATCCAGGTCGGTGAACACTGGTGATTCGTGATTTGACCCCCCCCATTTGCATCACAGGTGCTGCATACAAGGGATGATCCTCTCTTTACGAATCTCTTTATGTGGTTTTTATTCACTGCAAGCAAAGGATGACTTGGGGGTGCATCACTTAGAATCCATCTATGTTGACTGCTTGACGTGTTGACAGCTGGGAAAGTTGACACCCATTTCATCATTGCATTGCTTTGGGCTTTCTTTGTTGTATCATCCTTGAGTATCGCCGGACACCTAGTCGGACACCTACGGCATGCAATAAAATGTCATCGTGTATCAGTACTAATCGTGCGCTGATATTTTGGGACGATATAATGAAATCAACTCGCTAGCAACGCTAGTACTTGGATTCTTGACGCAAAACAGTCCTCAAATCGATTGGTGGAATTGTTTGTTGCCCACCAGTGGCTGGAAGCTCCCCCATTGAATTTAGATATCACTCCCAACCATCATAGTTTTAGGAAGAGCTCTCGAAGAACACTTCAAAGTCCGAGTTTGTGACCCTGCTCAAACAATCTCCATCCTTCACAATTGCTGTAGTTGTAGAGACTTTTTTGTTCAGATTCTGGACTCCAATGAGTCGTAGGCAAGGTAAAGGCAACAACTAATCATGCAAATGGTAGATGCAAAGGCTTCTCCATGTGGCATGTAGGAATCATATGGAATCATTCAAAAAATTCTCCAACTGCTTCGTCGCATGTTTTCCATCACCCAGGTCTCATGGACAGCTCTGGAATCGAAAGCTGCCAATGATGCGGTCGGGGTTGGTAGTAGAAAATACTGGAGTCTTTTTGTTGATACTCGAGTAAGGTTAAACGGTTGATTTTGCTCCTATCTCATCATTGGGCGAAGGCTTTGCTACTCAGCAAGCACTTCCTTGCGCCCGTGAGCCCGAACGAGGCCGAAGTTTTGGAGGATTTGTGGATCTCCAACGTCGGTTGACGTTGGAACCTGGGCAAGCCATGCCGCCATGCCAGGCTCTTCGTGCTTTCCGTCGGTGTCTTCACACCATTCTTTGTGACGAGAGGGTGCTGGACATTGTAGGAGCCTCTGAAAATTTCAGGGGGAGAAACTACGATTGGCTGAAAAATTCCAGTCCCTAATCACCAACTGATGGAACATGTAATTGCAAATTACAAAAAGTTAGGCCAGGCATATGTAAGGACGTCTATAGTGGCCTTTTTTGCGACTCCGGTTGAACTCAGGTTGAACATCAGATGACACTCCACTTCAGTCGTCTTGGGAAGCCTTGCAGTGCGATGGAGGGCTGAGTAGGGGTTTGCTCAGACGTTGATCACGCGCTGGCGCGGGGTGACTGTGCGGAGAAAGAACCGCGTGAACACTTGTGTGAGAGCAGCAACCCTAGATGTACCTGGGAATTCCATACCAAACCAGGCTCAGACTTGATAGTGGAAAATGTCGCAAAGACCAAAATTGAGTCTGTTTATCAATCCGTCATCCACGTCATGATTAATTTTAATCTCTACGGGCGACACCGCATGTTTCAACGTATGGCATTGCCCATAAAAAACCGTGATATACTGATCACTGACCACTGAGAATGCGGTTTTTCTCACTATGGTGGAACCATTTTTTGCCAGTATAACGACCCGTAAGCACCGGTTGCTGGGCTAGGGCAGTCCTCAAGATGCAGCCAATGCGTTAGATGCCTTGGGACGCTTGGGTGTGGATCCTCAGGGATTTGATATGCCAGCAACAAGAATTTTTCTTTCAATCAGACCCAAACCATCACCCACCAAACAGAAAGATAAGAAAGGTATGAATGAACAAATGCTATTGTAAGTGATACTTGTCTTTTATTGACAGATAGTCCTAGTTTTTGGAAATGGAGTGTCAGTTGCATTGCATGTCACCTCCAGGTTTGCAGAGTGATGAACTTTGTGAAGCTTTTGCGGAGTGCGTCGTCCCAAATGATACTCTTTGCATTGATCTGAGCATATCTGAACAATACCAGATGCGGATGTTGACTACAAGACCACATCATGATGGGAAGGGACCCACCACCATCATCCACCATAGCCTTGTGATCAACCAGGTATTTGCCGAATCACTTGGATCAGTTTGGTCCCAAAGATGTGGTTGGTGCTGCAACAGCTCTGGGACGCTTAAAGGAGCTGGAATTTCTGAAGGGCAGCTGTATGATGTAAAGATGTGAGCATATGCAAAGGCCAGGTAGTTGCATGAAGTATCTCTACACTTGCTTCCTGGGATGATCTCCAAGCTTATCGTTTATTTTATTTTTTTGTTCGTACGTTTCGGGTATAGCTTCCTTCAACCTTTGAGAGGAACAAACTGCACCATAAGCCAGGAGCGTGATGAAGCCTCTTTGCTTGCCATGGCTGGGCAGCGTGGCTCAGAAAGATGTCATGATCATTGTTCAAGGAAATTTGATCTCAGCGTATTGAAATGTATTGAAACTCTTCACAACTCTGCTTTGTAATGATGAGATTCGCCCCAGTTCTTGAATCTTGTTCGTAGATGGTACATGTCAATACCTCTGCTGTCAGCGAACGTGTTTGCCTGGATATTCGACCACCTGGGTTGAATTATGGCTAGCTATTGATTTTAATTGGATTTAATTGGCTTTCGGGCAAGCTATATCATGATTGACCAAAAAGCCACTGTGATTGGCAACGGACTTCTTTAGATGGAACATCCAGGAGGTTCGTGAGGTTCAGTCCCCAGCCTTTGCGATTCATTGCTGCCTAGCCAGGCTAGTTTCAATGGACATCCACAAATATTCCATTCGCAAGGATCCTAGTTGTGAAGTCCATACTGCAAGCTTTGCTTGATGGCCTTTTTGTCAATATACTTGACGATCTTAGCACGGGTCAATTGCAGATCACATTCAACCTATTTCAACCTCATCAAACACAGGATGCAAATTGGATTGGGAAATTCCCGAGGGTGGAGTTCACAACCGTTCATTTTGGTTGTCTTTTGCAGCCATCCTGGCAGCAAAACAGAGCCCCAAGTATGGGGTTTGGAACCACTTTATAAGCTAGAGAAGAACGCGCCCCAGCAAAAGACCCCGCGCCCTCACACCCAGCATACACAAACTTACATACAAGCATCTACACAAAACAGAGCAGAAGCAATACTCACAAGCATATACATAAAACAGAGCAGACGCATGACAAAAGCAAAGCACACGCCCCTCCCAAACAGCACCCCAAAATACAAAACAGCAAAAACATATTACCTTATATAATAGTAAGTATTGTATAAGGGTCGTCCTGCGTAGAAAAATAGATGATATAGTATGTAGTAAGCGTATTATATCATCTATTAGTTGATGTTATCGAGTTTTCATATGTAGAAGCCATCATCCCTTGGGTGAGTAGGTTCATAAAGGCAATTTGTGTAGTATTCTTCTCCCTTTACTGTTTTACAGTCAATGTTTGGTTGTTTGATTATTTCATTATGGAATTCTCCTAATGTTAATTCACCCGTGCTTCGTTTCTTGACATAATCTTTGTATCTCTGCTACATCTGAAGTTTATTTGTCACGATGGCTGGACGATGCCACATGGTTATCGAGCAAAAACTCATACACCCAGAAACTAGGCTAACATTTTTTTTCATAAGTAGGTTTTCCGGAACTCATTTACCTACTATATATAGGCAGGTAATATTTCTTTAGATATATTTCTTTCGAAAAATAAACTTTATCAAATAAATTAATACTTTTTGTAGTACAATAGTATCTATTCAAAGTCAGCAGTGCTATTTAGGTAGTCCTTATTGAGTTTATTTTTGCTAGTGTATGTTTTTACAGGTTCATTAGGCAACTTAAAAACAGGACATCTACAAAAATCATATTCATAATCAATTTTTTGGTATTTATGATTTTCATATCTGTATCTCATAATTTTGTTGATTGTTTTTATAGTAATGGTGGGGTCTCTACACTATTTTTCACAACACCAATCAAAACCCTCCTTGCTACTATTCACGTGTCCATGTTTAGGAAATCTAGTTTAGAGTGTAAAAAACTAGATAGGTTATGATTATAACTATTTTTTAAAGATGTCCTTTACTTCAGACATTTCATATAGCAAGAAAAATACATCAAGTGTTTTTATTCTACGGCTCTCACTCTTCTCTCTTTACTTTATCTTCTAAATTATATATTCCCATCTCTTACCCTTCACAACTAGCGCCTTCATAAATGGCATCAAGAGTATCATCATCAAAATGTCTTACAAGTTCAATAGCGGTATCTGATAATATATTATGCTTCAATGCTATCTCTTCCGAGGTATAACACACCATGTATCTGTTGTATATAGGTAATATTTCTTTAAGATTTTTTTTAGCCACAAATCAAGAATATTATCTACATTGTTTTTTTTGTGTTTTCTTCACGTCCTTTTCNCTTTTCATTTTTCTTTTTCTTCTCATTATGTTTCTCCTCTCTAGTTTCCATTTCCAGTTTTAATCTGAAAAATCTTCTAAGTCCTTACTGTTGCAGCCATGAATATATTCAAAAACTTCATCCATACAAAACTATATTAATAATCTTATTGTATTCCTTAAGTCATTTTATGTCATTTATTTCGCAATGACCATATGCTAAACTATCTAATGCAGTCGTCCAATACCTTTTTATTCTCATAACTGTTTAGACTAGACTTGCTTTTTTGAGTATTAGTACTAAAAATCTTGTGGTTTTTACTCCTAATACTATAAAATGACCTATGTATAACTTCATTAGTGTCTAATACTCTATTGTAGTCATCATGTTTGATTTTTCTTTTTACTGTGTTCTTTGCCGTGCCCTTACATTTCTTATATTCTTTGTCATCACCATGAATTTTAAAAAGCATAACATTTATTAGGGCGCAGTCCTACAAATCCTGTCATTTTTTTTACCACCCCATTCATCCTTGAACTGACCCAGCGTCTTCTTATTGCATGCATCATATGATTTTTAATCATATCCACTAAAATCCATTTCTTCGTTTATATCTCTCAGATCTATGTATATAAATATATATATATATATAATATATCATCAGTTTTAGCATGAAATACGAAGCTGTCAGTATCAGTATTTACCATTCTCATATTATCCCAGTATTCAGGCTTCATTACATCATAGAAAGCATCTATACATATGTTGCTGACTCATCCAGAATACTCATTCCAATGAATATAGGTTTATCAAGTTTTAGTTTAGGCTTTTGCTTTTCTAGTCCTAGTAAATGAAATGATTTGACTCTGCTTGAACGGTGATTTATTCACACACTTCATAAACCTTTTTTTCATCACTTTCATGGTGGAGATCACTCGAAGTAAAGTAATTTTAGTTTTATCTGATTTGATACCATTCAGTGTTTGCTCCACGTGTTGTTGCAAACAATTTCATGTGGTTTCTTGAACTTCTTTGAGCAGCAGTTTCTTCATGTCCAAATCAAACAGCAGTGATACATTCAACACCGTCAAAAGCTTGCGCACTACCACTATACCCAACATCAACTTCTAGCAGAACAGACAGATCCAATGTCGCCTTGGGAAACCAAGCGTTCAATCATTTGTCCATGGGGCGCCGATGGATGAAGTTGCTGGTTTTGGCTTTGACAGTGAGCCATTTGAGCCACCAATTGTTTTGCGTTGGCTCTCTGAGAACATCCCATGTAGGTGATGCCCAGACACGCAGCCGAAAGATTGTCAGGGCAGCTAGCCCGGTCGCTGATGGATTCACTCCGTCAGCTGTAGCAAGCCTGACAGATTTTTTCTTTCAGGGGTTGGACTACTACAAGAAGACGGTCGGACAAGTCAAGCCCTTGGAGCAATTTGGCGACGTAGATAATCATGCCAATGAACTGTTTCAAAAGATTAAGGAAAATCGATTTGTTATTGTTCCATGGCTGCACGGCTTGCCGGAGCAGCCAATCAGGGACACGAAGTTCGCTGCGCTGATGCACGAGATTCTAAGAGATAGCAAAACTGCTGGTGTCTCAGCCGTTTATGCCGAACCTGGGGTAGGTAAATCCGTGGCAGTGGCAGTGGCAATACAGGCAGAGAACTCCAAACCAGCTGCTGCAACGGCATTACTTCAGGGAAATTTTGAGACGAACCTCGAAGACTTCTTCCGAGTTTGCCACGCAAAGCGTGCTAACGAGGTTGCGTGGCGCCTCTTTTCTCTGTTGAGAAAGAGCAAAAAACGGTTGCGCATCATTTTCGACGACACCTTTGACTATGGTGTTGACGATCGCGATAGCAGCATGCTCATCGATTTGGCCCGAGCTGCCTTCACACATGGCCATCACATAATCATAATCACACGCTCCAAAGAATCCGCTGCAGAAATTGCTGACCTCAACGGAGCGCGCACTCGCCTAGCACCGCAGCAACAGCAAGATGATCGTACATACAGGTGGTCTAGCAGACAGGCGCAGAATTATTTGGAGACCATGGAGGGGGAAGTGGTCAGTTCAAAAGAGCCCAAGGAGCGCGAACAATTCATCGGCAAGGTTCTGAACGCTACCCAAATACCGGATGACGTTGGACTTTGGAGGCCAGTCGAAATCCAGGCGTATATGCGACGCGACGTGCACTAGGTGCAAAGCTCAGATGTTGGGAACTTGTGGTGGATGTTTGTGGTTGGTTGAGCACCTGTTCCCCAACATCCACAAACTGCACACTTGTTTCAGCATCCGTTCTCGAGACCAGTTCAGGCCACCCTGCAAGGCACATCAGCGCCTGTTTGGGTGCGACAACGAAAGACTGTGCCCGGAAACAATGCGCGACACAGTTGTATGTCATTTTTAGAAGGTGAAAAACTTCTGGGTCCCAAACTTTCATCTCTGGTTATGGCATTCAAGTTAGCCATATCCCCAGCTTTTGTTAAAAGCCCTGTCCCATCCATGCAATCCAAAAAGGTCAGTTGGCCGATGTCCTGACGGCCTTTGCTCGTTTGCGCATTCGGGAGGTGCCTTTTGTTCACCAAATGTCTTGGGAGCAGCATGGATGTCTTTTCTTGGGATTTTTTGTTCAGGACATTGCAATGGCTTCAAGGGAAACCACAACAAAAACACATTTCACGGGGTGGAGGACCGCATCAGATGCAGAACATGTTGTGATGAGTTGACACTCATGGTGAACTTGCAGCTTTGGAGTCTATCACAGTGCAGTTGAAGAGAGCAAAATTGAAAACATAGCAAAATAAAACGTGCCTACCTACATCTTCCACATCCAGCATTCACAAGAGAAGCTGCGCAGCATAGCCACTTTCTCTCTACATGCAAGCTGCTTTTGAAGCTCAGTTTTGAAGCTGACACGATGTGACCACTAGCTTCATGTTGCCCCAAAAGCATGGCTATATATATTTTCTGGAAACATGCAACATCAGGGCCCTTTCCACTTGGATTCTTTTGTCTTTTGTTCATCCAGCCATGAAGTCGCTTGATTGGGACAAGGCGCCACTCATGCCGTTGATTCCGTGATCCGTTGAATCGGCTCCAATGATTGGACATGCCAGGCGGGTGAAGTCTTAGACCCTTCAGAGTTCCTTGCAAGCGAGGAATGCTCGGCTGAAGAGGTCCCGGTTATTTTCGGTTTTCCTGGTAAAATAATCATGGGAAACTCTTTCCATCATGGAGGTTTTTGTAAAGGAAGCTGAGGTGATATTCATAACTTTTCGGAGTACCTGTACCAGTTTTTTCTTACATGCTGGCGCATTGCCAAAAGAATGGATCCCCAGTCCCAGAATCTCGGGTTTGCGAACCCTTGGCAGGTGTTGGACATGGCCTTTTGCAAGATGAATGCAAAGAAAAAGCAGGGCTACATGGACCAGTTGAGAAAGTCCAATCTGGCCACTTGCTTCAAGATCCCGCCTCTTAAGCCCTCATGCCAGGCTCATAATTTGACAGCTATTGATAGCAGGAGGTTCTTTTCTCAAAGCAACATCCCACGGTGTTTGGTGAGTAATAACATGTGAAAGAAATTGTTTGGTGAGTATGTCAGGCTTGCCAAAATTGCACCGCAACCCCTCCCAACCTTTTACAATGGTGCAATTTAGGATTGGGAAAATCCACAGACTTCTTCAACCCCACCAAGAAGCAAAAACAGTAGAAACACAAAGTCCGTGTTGGGCATTTTCAGGTTGGATCATTTGCAAGAGATCACTCCATCAATTCAGATCAACTGATCAACTACCCTGTTCTGACCCAAGGTATCAGTGGTGAAACCCCAAGGAGCTCCTGATCCCAAACTCGAGCAGGTCGAAGGGTACAGTAGTTGGTGGGCAGCTAACTGTATGCCTATGGTAGAAATCCCATTCATACGGGTTTGTTAGGATAGTAAAACATAAATCTCACCACTAACCAAAGCGTTGGTTGAGACAGGGGTGTTTTCTTTTTGCATTGTTTTTCAGGTTGGTCTTCAATTTTTGTTGGCATGGTAGGTATAGAGGTATAGATAGGTAAGTAGGAACAAGAGGTAGGTGGATTGATGAGTTTTATGCAATGGGGTTTGAACTGATTGACTGATATGAACTGACTGAAAGAAAATGAAAGAATGTCTCTGAAACTGGTGATGCAGGGCAAGTCTGAAGACGAGCTTTTGGCCAAGATCAGGGCTGAAGGGCGGAAGGCGCCCAATATTTGCATGAGTTGTGCAAGTTTGCAAGTTTCTCACCTCACAAATTTGGAGGAGCCATGTTTTTCAAAGAACCGTTCCTCTTCTCGAGTGCCATACTCTTACATCCCGCAGCTGCAGCTTCTCTATTCTTTGAATCTGTAGTTGAAACATGCAGCATACCCACTTTAGTGATCAGTTGAACTCCGTATTGTTATAATTTCACTCCAACCAACCCTACCTTGGTGTTCCTATAGCCCATTTCCAAGAGCATGATCTGTGCCGCGACGGGAGGCCACAGAGGCTGAAATCGAGGCCATCATCATTCTTTGGTTTTCCACTCTTGCGGTGATACGGCTGGCTCAAAAATTGCTGAGACCTGCAAAAACACTTATTCTGTTTAGACGCAAGCACATTTTTCCAAAGTGGCGCTCCCTAAATTTTTGAATCATTTTGAGCCATGACTCCATAACCATAGGATTCTACAGCTGCTTGTGAATCCTCACCTCATCCTTTGATAGGAACTCTTAGAACGACGCCGTCAACGCTGGCGAGACACGGCACCGAAGACACCATCTCGCCGTTGCGTGGGCTGCGGCAATGTTCAAGAAGCCTCACCGTTGCAGCAACTTGGTCATGCATACCTTGAAGGATTGCGGAAGAAAAGGGGATTTGGTGAATACCCATGTGAAACTGTGAAACTGTACAATATTTTTTTAGTCATTTTTGCTTCAGTTTTTGCCTAGTTTTTTATTTTTTTTTGAACCTCTGCATGTTATTTGGGTTTTCAGCCTTGATTGAGTCTTGCAAGACTCAGACTCTAGGTGCAGTAGTTTTGATGGGTGCCTTTTCCATGCATTTCCCGTCCCGGTGGTTGTCCATATTTTTGAAGAATACATCAGAATATGCATAGGCTGCATGGAGAACATGCTTTGTTCGTGATAATGAATTTGTCACCTGACATGACTGAACCGATGGATCCTTGCCGTGCTCCTTGCCACAAAGAAAAGGGTTTTTTTACACATTTGCAACAGTTGAAACAAATGGATATGAGGTGTGGTGGCTGCAAGACGGTGCGTTATTGCTCCCAGGAATGTCAGAAAAGCCACTGGAAAGATCACAAAAAAAAATGTCGACGAAGACTCGCTGAGACTCGATTCGACATAAGACGGGAGACAACTTGTGACAACAGACTGGATCTGAAGATGGGATGAGTTGCTGGAATTACTGCTGATGGGATCTGAAGCTCTTAGTTTTGGATGGGTCGTATAGAAGATGCTTCTTAGTGTAGGGGAAGCGAGTAGCAAGAACACATGCCACTGTCGGTCAGGCTGGCAGAACAACAGTTTCTACATACATGATGATCAATGATCATGGACTGTAAATCTGTAGTTGTTTGATTAAAAACACAATCGACATTGTGGCCGCACAAACGCCATGAATCTTGTTGCATCAGGATTCCTGCAAATGTGGACTGCAGTTGATTGAACTTTCTTTGTAAGTCTACCAAAAAATGCAGGTTCTCCCAACAGTCAATGGAGTTTTCTGGTTCCCTTAATAGGTGGTAGGTGATATGTAATCACTCAATTGGCAGTATATACCACTTATATACCACTTATCTGGCCAAATTATAGCGACGTCACACGACATCAGTTTGAAATTACGACCTAAGTCCCCGAAATAAGGTAAGGTGAGTCTTGTCTTTAACGGATTCTCCTGCAAAAAACTTGCGAGCAATTCGTCGCTGGCTCAAAAAGACTTCTCGGTGGTTTTGATGTCAAAAGACAAACTAAAATGAGGCCCTGAGAATGCAATCACAATGTTGAGCCCTGAAATGGGAACGTCAAGAAGATGGGAACTGATGGGGGAACAGGCACCACCAAAAATTTTACAGTCAGGCCGAGCATGGCCTGGACGCGATCCCAGTCGCCGACGGCGAAGGAGCCACAGTTTTGTTGTCTTATTTTCTCAAGACGCTCATTTTGAGCTTTTTTGGCGGCCGAAAAGTCCAAAAAGAGCATCTTGAGAAAACGTTTGGTGGCTCAATTCCTGGCGGGTCCTAGAAAAGATTCTCCTACCCATCGCTACTAACCATATTTCACATATTTTACGGTACTTCAACAGTATGGTCATTTCAGGGCTTCGCATAAATCCAGACAATCAAGACATAATGACGCTTTTCCTGCAAGTTTCGATGAGCACATTTTAGAGTGGAAGATGTTTTTTTGGACGGTGATTGGCTGTCCAAAACAAGTATCTGGATGTCTTAGTGGAAGGAAAAAATCGCACTATGGACATGCCCCCTTTTGTACATGGGGAAAAAAACAGCCACAGCAGGATGCAATTGAGAAGCTTCGGGAGCAAGACGTTGAGAGAGGTGCAGCTGGGACATGGGCAGTTTTGGTCAGAACTGCAGCTTGCGCAAAAAAACACGGTGAAACTGCTAGCATGTCGTAGCATTCCGGCCATCAAGCATAAAAATGACAGAAGGTGCCTCCTAAGAAGAGGCAGCCTACCACGAATTTAAATCCAGGTATGAGTGGCTGACGCTCCAGTGCGTTGATGGTGCCTTCTTCCTTGGCTGCCGGGAATGCAAACAACTAAGCCCAGTCAGCAGCCACCGCTGCAGCATCGGAGGCTTGGCCCTGGGGGCTGAGCTATGAGAAAGTGGTGAGCCTGAACCCCCGGCGTGGAGAGGGGCGGTCAACCCCAAACAAATGCTCAAAGGGTGTTTGGCTTTGGGATGGCGGCAAGCCAAAATTGTGGAAAGAGTCAAATTGAAAGATTGTAGTTTCACGTATTTTGAAAAGAGCCATTCCCAATTCATATATTTGCCAATCGCGTCAAGCTTGTTTTTCTGAGCCCATTCAATTTTTCAAATTAAATCTTGTCAGGCAGTAGCTCCTTTCACGCCTGTGCCGCCAACGCGGCGTGGGGCGCAAAGCCTTGAACCTCCTACAAAGCGGCGAAGAATCCGGCCCATTGCTGAGAAGGCTGAAGGGGTTAGCAGTGTCGAAGCCCTTCTCCATGGTGGCCAACGCTCTTGCATGATCCCTGTCTCAGTTCCAATCAGCTCAACACTCAAGGCACTTTTGGAAAAACACGAAGTCTCTCGTGAGGCTGATGCAGAACGGAAAAGTCATGCAGGCAGCTTTGAAAAGCGCTGAGGCAGCGCAGCCTGCTGGAACCGTTGGAAAGGTAGTCAGTCAAAGCGCAATGCGACTGCCAGAGCACTTGCGCAAAGAGTTGCAAATTCGAAAGAAATCGTTAGACCGATTGATCAAAGATATGGCGTCTGGCTTAGATTTAGATGCTACCTTTAAATTCCACTAGCAAGCGCTTTTGTGCTTGCAAGAAGCCACGGAAGTTTGTTTGTCAGAACTGCTGAGTCGATGCCAGATAGTGGCACAGCATGCAAAGAGGAAAACACTTCTTGTGGCTGACATGACGCCCGTTCTGCAGCTGCAGGCTAGAAACTAGCCAGACAACACCTCGGACGCTTGAAAAAAGAGGCTGTCGACGATGGGTGGGCAGCGTGTGATGGACCACCGACATTTGATGGGCATTTCCCTAAACAAGTGATTTCGTCCGTATGATAGCTTTCATTGTCTGAATAGTCTCGATGTCTCGGATTTTCTCCTTGTTGTTTGATTAAGACAATGGATAGGAGGATGGGGCTTCTTTTTTTCTCAAGACATCCAGTTCTCGTTTTTTGAGACCCTTAAAACTATCGAATTGGACGTCTTGAGAAAAACCACCGCAAGCTCGATTCCGGGCGGGTCTCGGCAGCGTGTGTTTGATTGAAACATCGTATGGTAGCTTTCAAGTGTCTGAAAAGTCCGGATCTCTCCTATCTTCTCCTTGATTTTGATTAAGAGATGGGGCTTCTTTTTCTCAAGACGTCCAATTCTCGTCTTTTGAGACCCAAAACTATCGAATTGGACATCTTGAGAAAAACCACCGCAGGCTCGATTCCCGGCTCAGCAGCGTGTGTTTGATTGAAGCATCATATGATAGGTTTCATTTGTCTGAATAGTCCGGATCTCTCCTATCTTCTCCTTGTTTTTTTGCTTAAGAGATGCATGGGGCTTCCATTTTTCTCAAGACGTCCAGTTCTCGTTTTTTTTTGGGAATCAAAACTATCGAATTGGACGTCTTGAGAAAACCCCCCAGGCTCGAAACCCGGCCGGGTCTGGGCAGCGTGTGTTTGATTGAAACATCTTTTGACGGCTGTAATTTATTCCGAATAGTCTTGGATCCTTTTGTATATATTTGTTTTTTGAAACAATAGATACGACCTACGACCTAGAAATAATTTCATATTTCAGCGACCTAAGCTTATTTCCATTTGGAAACATGAAATTCGACCCAACGACCTACGAATTATTACAAACCCAAACTTATATATTGCCAATTGGGTGATTATATGCTACTTACCTACCACCTTTGAAGGGAACCAGGAAACTCCATTGAAACTGCTGTTTTTTTGTTCGAAACATCTCCACACAAAAAACATTTCCAAGGTGAAAATCTGTGTACTGTCTGACTTCGCCTGACCCCATGGGTGGATCCAACATCGATGGCTCCAACGAGCTATGGATACTCGACTCATTCGACATGGTTTGAAGTTGGTTTGACATGCTTGCACATAGAATCGGCTGCTGTAGAACTGCAAGTCATATAATTTCACACAGGTTTTATGTTTGCAACACGTCTCATGAACAGAAACTTGGGAAGCTATGGGTCGATTCAACAGATCGGTCGTAGCGCAAGGAGATGTTGGCTGATGAACCTATTGACTTTACTGTTACACGCTTGCCATTTTTTCTGCGGCCAGAGCATCTTGGCAGATTCCGCCAGCATTTCCTGAATTGGCTTGCGATGCTTTGCAGTCATTGAATCTCTTTTGGTTCTTCCATGTACAGAATCATTCTCATTTATAGTTGTGAGATGAATCAATCCTTACGTACCTTCAAGGCCTGTCAGACTCAGGAAGTTGTTTAGCATTTTCATGTTCTCCGATGTAGCTGCAATATGTGTGAGGTTGCCAGGGATCAACAAGACGTTAGCTGTGGCGAATGACTCAGAGAATGACAGGACATGGTGGCTGCAAATCACTTGTGAAGAGACAATGCAGCCGTTCTCGATGTTGGGATCAGGGCGTAACCATGTGTAACCCAGTCCTGTCAACGTTACCATATTCTTTTCATGTTTATATACATATTGCTTCGAAAGCAAAAATTGAAGAGAGAAATTGCTATCTGTTTTAAGTGTAACATGTATACTGTATAAAGATGTATGCCTCCATAGCTGTGTGTCGAAACTTGACCAGACTCGTAATATATTATAACCCTTCCATAGCATCTTGAAGATCATTACATGTCTCTTGTTTCTTACGTTACAGGATTTGGCGGATAGAAGAGTCACCAGGCACTTGGGGTGAGCAAATGGATCGCTACACAAAGAGCCTTGATATGACTTGGTGCTTCACCATCACTTATGGAGGATTTGATGAATCCTAGGAGTGAACACATGTGGTTGCAGACGTTTGAGTTGAGGTGAGAGTGAAATATGAGATGCTGTATGAGTTCTCAGTTGTTACTTCTATTGATATTCAAATTTATGGCTCGCATGTTGCAGATGAGGATCTTCATGTGTGCTGTTTTGTGCTGCAATGTACAATGTAGTAGATACACCCTCTCTCTCATACATGCAGTAAAGGGAGGGATCAATATAGACAGAAGATCACAGTACTGGCGAGAAGTACTTTCAACTGCATTTCCGTCAAGGAAGCATCCCGAGAAATTTGGTGGCGAAAACCAAGCACCGGACGCCCGGGTGGGTATCAGTTGGCAGGCTTCAGAGGCGCAATGAGGGAACGTGTCATCATGCCGAGACGCTATCGTGTAGTTGTGGCTATTGGATCCACAGGACTTGGACGCCACTTTTAGATATACAAAACCCATTTCGCTATGGATGAGTTTTGAGACGCCAAGAAAATCAACGCTCTCCCAAAGCCAGGTTGGTTTGAAGTTCACCTTTGGCCAACACATGAGCGACTTGGCGAGGCTTCGAACCCTCTGTCGTTTGTGGCCTTGGTGCTAGATTTTTGCACCATTTGGTAGCAGACGTTTAGTAGGTGGATTTTAGGACAGTTTAAACCGTGTCAAAATTAGTTTCCTTTTATCTACTAGCAGTGGGACGTTTTGAGAAAAGAATGCAGGGGTTCAGCTTCACTGCGTTGGTCACTGCGTTGGCAATCCCGAGGTAACTCCATGGATGCCTTGCGACTCCTAATGAAGGCTCGACGAGCAAGGAAGCAGATGCAGATGGCACCTTGATATGACAGGGTAGCCCGAGAGTGATGATCATTGAACATACGTAATTACCAGTAAACAATATTGAACAGGACAATCATGAACAATCAAACATCCATAGACTATAGATGACTTGAGCTGAAATTGTTGCTGGAAACTCCCATCTCTTGAAAGATCACTCCTAGTGACTAAGCGTTCACAGCATGATCGCCCCAAATTGGTAGATGATACTTTGATACTTTGTTTCCTTAGCATAGATGCAACCATACATCCATGCAAGCGTACATACATCCATACATGCATACATGCATACATACATGCATACATGCATACATGCATACATACACACACTCATGCACACGCACATGCATGCATACATGCATACATGCATACATACATGCATACGTGCGTCCGTACAGACAGACGTAGGCAGGCAGGCAGATAGGAAGGCAGGTATGCATACCTCCCTAAATACCTACCTACATACGTACGTACCTTGTCATGATGGTTTCCGCAGGTGCAAACGCAACCACATGCATCAAACATCAGAAAGCGACCCGCCTAAAGGTCTGGACCGTATTTTGACTTGTGAATTTAACCTCGCTTCGATTGAGGCTTTCACGAGCATGGGGAAAGACGCGTATATATACTGTATATATATATATATATCTCTTTCAATGTATCTTTATGCATCTATTTGCATGCACGCTTTTACTATGACTATGCATATGTTACACTATGACTATGCATATGTTTGTGCCACATGCCTCTGTACACCTCTTATGATAAAGTATGATAGATGCCATACGTGTCAAGTCCCAACGCATCATGAAAAACAAGTTGAAAAGGCCTGATTTGCTTTGGCAGGTGCAGAGGGAGCACAGCCCCAGCGTTCGGGAGGCCTTCTTTGAGGTGGTTTCTCGCAGCTGGTCCTCATCAGATAGCTGAGAAACAAATGCATGTTGTAGGGCTTGCAGGAGGTTGTATTATTTTTATGCCCGGAAGTCTACAGATTCAGATATGAGGCTGGAAACGATCCATAACATGATGGCATTGAGAGCCGATTTTTCATTGCTCATAATTTTTCTCACCTAGTTGCCTTTGTAGGATGTAGTGCCGATAATTCAGCGCTGGCCTAGAAGAAGACACGCCTATGTTTTTGAATAATTTAGGCTATTGGCTGAAACCTTGGCATGCAACGACTTATATACATCTTTGGTCCGGCTCCACATTTTCACGTGTTTTTGTTGAGGCAAATACTTCGCGGAGGGCCAAGCTTTAGCAGATCATTCCATGCTACTAGCGGCTGCTCAAGAAGTGAATATCCCGACGGAGGCTCGAGAAATGGATGGACTGTGGGTCTTGAAGGGACCTTGTTGTAGATCTTCGAATGCTTTTTGATATTTTTTTAAATAATCCCAAAGTACATATTGTGCCAACAACTGACCCCCCAGATTGAGCTTTGGAATGATTTTTGGGGTTCATTCTTTGTATTTTGGGATGATTGTAGATCCACTTGAGATCCAGATCTTGATTCAATTGGGAGCCTCCAGGGTCTGCTGCAGTGGTTGCAGAGTGGCCAAGGGACTTGGGAGATTCAACGGAAATATGCCGAGATCTTCTACGGCTCCTGGGCCTGAAAACAAGATTTTTTGGACAACAGCCAGGCACTGTGAAAGCGAAATAGCAAGAGTTCGTTGATGCAGAAGTCAGTACACTGGCAATCAGGACTTTGTTGGGAGATGCAGGTTTCATTTGCAGAGTATTTTTTTCGAACCGACCCAAATCATGACATTTTGTGAAAAAGCGATTCTTCTAAGCATCGTGGCTCATGCACTTGGTGTTTTTTCTTCTCCGGTGCCTTCCTGTTGAGCTGGTCATGGAAGCGCATGGATCTTCACGATGTCTGAAAAACCTCACGGGTATCGCTTCGTTCGCTTGTATGACAATCTTCGGGGAGAATCTTCCAACTATAGGCCTTTCAGCAGGCTGGGTACCTGCAACTGTGGCAGACTACAATGGAACTGTTGATGTCTTAGTGAAACTGCATGGAAGCTTCGACGACCCGGTGGGAGACGGGAGCCGCATTGCCTCGCAAAGCTTCGACGAGAATTCACAGAGGCCATGTGATCGACTTGACGGGTTGGCTGACTGCAGCAGAGGAAGATCCCGGATTCTGAAAGAGAAATGGCCTGGAGCCTTCCGCCCGAAGCCGCACCGTCAGGAAGATCTGATCATCAGGTGCAGTGGGTGGCCAACCGCGTCCTGCCTCTTCGTTGATGAGTACTGCGGCAGTACTGAGACAAGTGTTCACTTGAATAAGACTAATAAGTGGATGAGCTCCGACTGTGGCAATTAGGCACAGGTGATGGAGCCGCCACAGATGAAGTGCTTGTGGAAAAGCATTGCAAGCTGTGCTCTACCACTGGTGGAGGTTAGCAAAGCTGGACCATTGCTGGCTTGAATCGTTGCTGTGCACTGGGTCGGGTCTGGTAGCAGCCTGACGACTGTTCTGAAGACTTGCCAATGCTTGGGGCTGCCAGCTGTCACCATAGATCTTTCCCTTGTTGTGGTTCGATGGAAGGGAGCGGGTCGCACAATGTTTTGAACGAGGACTTGATCAAGGATGTCCTTGGTGGACATGCCGGACATGGCTCATGCAAAGAGTTCTTCGGAACAAAGGGCAACTACGAGGTATTCACAATCTTTGCGAAGACGTCCGAGCACCTTAAGGCCATCGACATGTCCGACTTGTCCGCCGGGGAAAACAGAAGGCTGTACTCTACTTTATGTGGCCTACACAAAGGAAAGCACTCGAGGACAACGGAATGGTTGCTGCAAGTTCACTTCAGGCTTTGATGCAGCGGATGGAAGCAGAGAGCATCAAGACCTGCTGGCCACATCCTGCTGTAAATGGGTGTTGATCTGCAATGTCAGCATTTAGATTTCAATTTAGATTTCAAGCTTCCTCCGACAACATTGGTCAGAAAGGAAGAACTCCAGCGATGTGCAGAAGCATCACGGGCGCTGCAGCTCCAAATACGCCTTGTTGTTGGCACCTCAGACACCTGTGTCCACGCCAGAGGTATTCGAGGTGACAACAACAAGGGCGTCACAGGGACTGGCGTATTTGGAGCTGCAAGAATTGAGCCGGCTCCGTGGACAAACACCACGCTCCAAAGAGGATTATCGAGGTGTTGTGAAGCTTGCTTACTCATGGATGGGTCAAGCAGTGATTCCCTTCCTGGGAGAGGCTTCTCTAAAAGAGGCCTTGCTGAAACTTCTCGAGGGAGCTTCACCTGATGGGCATTGCCTGGTCCAAGAACGTGCTGAAGGAGTTCGGTGTGAGATGCGGGCCTTCTGCTGGCAGGACTTGGTCAATGGGAACTATGCCATGAAGTTAGTCATCATGAGAATGAAAGCGCCTGAGGAGCTTACAGTACAATGCTTTGCAGGGCACAGGAGCATAGTAGAAGCCATCCAGGTCGAAGTCAGAAGATTAGACAAGTTATGGCTGGATTGATTTCAGGAGAGGCACTTTCCACCTCAGGTGATCAGACTGGACTTCTTAATCTCCATTCCCAGAAGGGACACTCAATCTGTTCCTTTTCAAGTGCATACCTGCGAGCTTACTAAATGTGGTGGTTCGACCTGTGGGCTGCAGGTCAGGCTCTGCACAGTTGCCGTGGAGGATCTATTGAAGGGTTCCCGAAACCATTTCCTCCTTTTGCCTGAAGAGAGGCATCAATCTCAACTGGATCGAAGCAAACTCCCAGAAAGGAAGAGTGGTCGATATGGTCGAGATCAGGTGGACAGCAACAAGACAGAGAAAGAGACGCAGCTAGAGAGTCATGAAAGACGCGCTTGGCCTATCATGGCCTATCTCGTTATTTTGGGTGCGAATCGGCCAATTGTGGCGCTTTATGGTCCATGCTTAAAAAAGTGGGGAATGCCCACCCGCTCTTATACCGATCTTTGGAGGCCTGCTTCGGTTTCTGGGTGCTTCGACAAAGGCTTCAAGATCGATGGGCGAGGTCTCACTGCTAGATCTGAGCCGAAAAAGATTCAAACATGCTCATCGCATGGGAGCAGACAGCTCTCAGACTGACCCATCTTAAGTTTAGCATTTCATGTATTAGAGTGTATAATATAGCTAGAGGTGGCCTTGCCCCTCTTGCCCCCATAGGCCCGAGGGCCATATGTGGGTTATAACCCCCAAATTTATGGACATATTATACCCCAAAATCTATCTTAAGGGCTGGAAGATGGGCAAGGCCCGCCTAATAGAAAAATAGTAAGTATTGTATAAGGGTCGTCCTGTGTAGAAAAATTTATGTTTTTTTTTGTAGTATTGTCCCCCCCAACTTTGCTTTGTCCCCTGTCTGTCAGAAGGTTGATGCANGGACATATTATACCCCAAAATCTATCTTAAGGGCTGGAAGATGGGCAAGGCCCGCCTAATAGAAAAATAGTAAGTATTGTATAAGGGTCGTCCTGTGTAGAAAAATTTATGTTTTTTTTGTAGTATTGTCCCCCCCAACTTTGCTTTGTCCCCTGTCTGTCAGAAGGTTGATGCAAAACCGCTCAAGCGCACCTTTGCTTTTAGCAACGGCGGGTATTTATTTTATTTATTCTTTAGGGGATACTCAGAAATTAAATGACAATGACCACTTAAAAGGTCAAGGTTATTTAATTTTTGAGTTTTTTTTATGAATTGAATGGCTCCCCTCTGCCGAAAGGTGGATGCCACTCGGGTGTGGCAGTCAATCAATTCATCAACCCTGACCCCCACCCCACCCTTACACCCATTCATCAATGAGACTTCGTCTCACAGCAGGCCAATCCCCTTATGGTCCGGAGCCCCTTACCCTGTTGTGGTTTGTTGATGAAACACTAGTGTTTGTTTGCTGGTAGCAGTTGTCGTGCCGTTCTTCACTAGGAGTTGTTCATAGGATATATAGATATACTAGATAACTAGCTAACTAGGTGGCAGGTGCAGTATGTGGCAGGTGCATTCTCTCACGCCCTATGGATGCAAACAAAACGCTCGCGATTTTTTTTTCAGCACCTTACGGTGTGTCCTCCATTTTTTTTAAAAAAAGCGTTTATGAGCGGAACTTTGCAACTTTGTTGGGGGGTTTATCTCATAAAGATAGATGATATAAGAGTGTTGTATATCATCTACTTTTCTTCATCAATTTTCATCATAAAATAGATGGTGTATTTCAACTAAATTGGTGTTTTCTTCGTTTAGTATCCTCATAATATGCTTGTTAATTGTTGTTTCTAAAACTTCCATCCTTGTATCAAACATTGGGTTTTTAGATTTGCCATATTTGTCCGTGAATTTATCTGGATTATATCTAATGAAAATGTATTTGCCTGAAAAGGCCATAAATAAATCATTGTATCTCGCAATCTCATTTTGTTTGATATAGTATTTATGTTGGTTCTCATCCACTTCTATGCATAGCATAGTGTTATCAATTAACTTCCTTAAATCAACCCTTCTTTTTGTTTCACAGCATCCACCTTCTAAATCTACATAAAAGGATTTATCATTTTTAAAGCCACTATATTTTGAAAATATATGTGTCATTACTTGCAGTTCTTTAGATTTCTTCCTTACTGTTAATGCTCGCGGGTCTTCTGGAAAAATATTAACGAAACAATGGCTACAGTATCCATTGAGTTTTCTGTTGCCTTTTGTTCTACATCCTATAGTGGTTTTTGATTTACAAATTTCACTACCTCCACATTCTCCGCATTGGCTTCTTCTCTTATTATGCTCACAAACTTGACTACCTCCGCATTTTCCACATTGCTCTCTCCTTTTATTGTGCTCACAAACTTGACCACCTCTACAAAATCCACACCTACTTCTCCTTTTATTATGCTCACAGATTGAACCACCACCACATTCCCTGCATCTAGTTTTATCCTTTTTGTGCTCACACTTTGAATGTACCATACTGACCTACTATTTAACATTCATATTTCCTTAAGACATTTTTTTTTAAATACCTATTTACAACTACAATTACATCTGCGACAGTAGGGCACTATATTTTCTAATGTATGGGCTTCTTCATTATTTACCCTTTGCGCCGTGAGATTGCTCATTATACCTCCTCTATTAATATCTATAATGAAGCCAACTCCACAGTAGTTACAGCTATTAGTGATGTTGTTTAAGAACCATTCTGTATTAACATAGCCTTCTTTAGGTATTTGTCTCCCCCCCTTCCTGTCCTGTAGTCTGTAGTTTTCAATCTTTCTATTGTAATAGCTCATTATCAACTTCTGATTGAAGTCATCACTAGTGTCCCTACTGTATTTGAAGAATTTTACTTTACTTAAGTCTCGGCACCTCGTTAAGGAAGTCCATAACCATTCAGGGTAATTTTTTACTAAAAAATGATTATAATCAAATATTGTAATCTCACTATCCACACTGCACCCCTGTGCAGAGTGCGCAGTAGAACAAGATGCAAAGATAAAAGATGACCTAGCCTTATCTAATGGCAATGGA